>JBCNJP010000010.1:111221394-111256470 GCA_039602395.1 Deinandra increscens subsp. villosa
GAGAATTGCTTGGTTGTGCATTAGAGGTGTTCCCCCCCACCTTTGGGACGCCGAGGTATTCGACTCTGTGGGCAGGCTGTTCGGCAAGGTGGTACATGCATCGGAGGCTGACCCCGGCGACTGCAACCTCTCATGGAATCGTGTCGGAGTTCTGGTCAGTAGTGGGGTGCCGATAAAGGATTCGGTTTCCCTGGTCTGGAAGGGGAGAAGATTCTGCTGCGATGTGGTGGAGATCATAGATGATTGGGAGCCCGATTTCATCGTTGCTGAAACGGGATCAGCAGAGGGGTCACCGGAAAACTCGGTGTCGCCGGAGGAAGCTGATGGGTCAGAGGAAGTGGAAAAGATGGGCGTTCTTCCCGATCCTGTGGAGGGCGGCGGTTTAGCTATTACCAAGGACACGCATGAAAAAGTTAATGATGAGGTTTCTGGGAATGTCGGCCCCTCTCCTGCTCAGGATGTGGGCCTACCTAGATGCTCCAATAGTTTGGGCCAGGATCAAATGGGGGATTTCTCGTCTGGGCCTGTTGGGCCTTTTTCTACTTTGACTTCCAAGCGGAGAAGGTCCAAAAGTCCTTCTTTTTCTCCTCCTGTGGTCACGCAACCTGGCATTTCTCTTTCTTCTTCTCAAGAGGGTGCCAGCACTCAGAGCATCAACCTAAATTCCTTACCGAAATTGGCGACTAAAAGGAAGGAGATCAAAAAACGGAAAAAAGGGGCTTCTGGCCGTCCTCCCCTAGGTGGTTCCTCTTGCGATAATGGGCATCTTAACCCTGTTGATGTGTCGGTTTCTTCTCAAGATCGGCATGATATCGCGCTCGCTGACGAGGTTCTGGACACGATCCGCGTAAATGCGTGCATCGGAATTGATTTGGAGGGCCACAGGAACCAAGTATCGGGGATCATTATGGGTAATGGCGTGAAATTTGTTGTATAATGGACTTACTTTCTGTTAATATCCGCGGGGCTGGGGATGGGAATAAGGCGAAGTGGATCAAGGATATGAGATATGCTCAAAAATTTAATTTTATTTGCCTTCAAGAGACCCAGTTTAGGGATGGGTCTAAAATTCCATTCAAAAAGTTTTGGGGGAGAACTGGGTCTGTGGACATCTGGGTTGATGCTTCTGGACGATCTGGGGGGCTGGGTTGTTCTTGGAATCCTTCGGTTTTCCAACATTCGACGATCATCTTGGATGACAATTTTATCATTGTCAAAGGAAGGGTTATTGGTGTTGCTGAGCAGTTAAACATCATCAATGTATATGCCCCTCAAGGAGATTCGGCCAAGAAGAGGTTATGGGCTAAACTCGAGGCAATCATCGATATCGATTCTCTGTGGATCGTTGCTGGAGATTTTAATGAAGTTAGGGTGCCGGATGACCGTCTTAACTCTAGGTTCCATCCGTCCGGGGCCGCACACTTTAACGACTTTATTTATAATGCAAACTTGCTCGAATATCACATGGGAGGATTAAAATACACCTACTCTCACGGGAATGGTAAGTCGTTTAGCAAAATTGACCGTATTTTCGTTAGCTCTTCTTTTATGTGCAGGTGGCCCTACGCCTCTCTCACGGCTTTTCCGCGCCTTTGGTCGGATCACTCGCCGCTTGTTCTTAAATGCTCCTCCATGGACTTTGGTCCTGTTCCTTTTCGATTTTTCTCCTCATGGTTGAAATGTGGTGATCTTGAGGATTTGGTGGGCAAGTGCTTAAAGAGCTACAATTTAAAAGGTAGACCAGATGTGGTGCTTTCCTTGAAACTAAGGAAATTAAAGGAATTTATTAAGACCTGGAGTAGAAACAAAAGGGACCAGAGGGATAAACTATGCAATGACCTCACTTTTGCTTGTAACCTTTTCGATGAAATGGCCGAATCTCGTACTCTTTCTGCCCATGAAACTGCTACTTGGGCTGAAAAAAAGAAAGAGCTTGGGAATTTAATTGAAGCCAAAATGTCAGATCTTAAACAAAAGGCTCGATGTCGATGGGCCGTGGACGGGGATGAAAACTCTTCTTTTTTCCACGGTATTGTTAATCAGAATTTGGGTCTCGGGAGGATTAGCGGTTTCGAAGTCAACAATCTCTGGGTTACTGATCCGGCTGAAATGAAGAAAGTGGCTTGGAATTTTTTTAAAGCTAAATATGAAGAGGAGCTTCCTATTCGGCCTGTTTTTCTTTGTCAGGATATTAAAAAACTCTCTCATGAGGATGGTATTTTTCTTATCCAACCCTTTTCTAAGGTTGAGATTAAGAGCGCGGTTTGGATGTGCGGCAGCGATAAGGCCCCCGGGCCGGATGGTTTCAATTTCGCTTTCATTAAAAGGTTTTGGGGTTTTCTTGAAAAGGATTTTGTTGAGGTTCTCAATCACTTCCACGCCGATGGTTCGATTGGAAAAGGATGTGGCTCATCTTTTATACATCTTATTCCTAAGATTGATGACCCTCTTTGTTTGAACGACTACCGCCCCATTAGCCTAATCGGTTGCATCCAAAAGGTCATTTCGAAAGTCTTGGCGAATAGGATCAAAGTTGTTCTCCATAAAGTCATTTCCGACACGCAGATGGGTTTCTTGGCAAATAGGAACATTATCGACGGGCCTCTTATTCTTAATGAGGTTGTTTCTTGGGCTCGGAAGAATAAATCCCCGCTAATGCTTTTTAAAATTGACTTTGAAAAGGCGTTTGATTCGGTGAGTTGGGCTTTCCTTGACAACATCCTCGGCCAAATGAATTTCCCCGCTTGTTGGAGAGATTGGATTTCCGGTTGTCTTCGGGCTTCAAGGGCCTCGGTTCTCATTAATGGGTCCCCGACTTTGGAATTCCAACGTTTTAGGGGCCTTAGACAAGGGGATCCGCTTTCCCCTTTTCTCTTTATTATTGTGATGGAAGCCTTTCATTGTATGATGGTTAAGGCTCGATCGCTTGGCATTTTCCACGGCATTCATATCCCTCGATCGGATGTGAATATCACACACTTACTTTACGCTGACGATGCCATCGTCGTTGGAAATTGGTCTAGGCAGAATTCTCTAAACTTGATCCGGATATTAAGAGGCTTCTTCCTTGCCTCCGGATTGAAGGTAAATATAAACAAGTGTGCGCTTTTTGGGGTGAATAAATCGGCAGAGGAGGTGACAGATTTTGCTAATCTATGCGGTTGCGATGGTAGCAAATTCCCATTCAAGTATTTGGGTCTCATCGTCGGAGAAAATATGAATAGGATCAACGCTTGGAAACCGGTGGTTGATATTTTTCAAGCTAGGCTCTCGAGGTGGAAAGCTAAACATCTTTCTATGGGGGGAAGGCTTACTTTAATTGAGTCGGTCCTTGATAGTCTTCCGCTTTATTATTTTTCACTTTTCAAGGCTCCCGTTAAAGTTCTTAGGAAGCTTGAAGCCATTCGGTTCAATTTTCTTTGGGGTGGTTTTGAAGATGTAAACGGGAGGGGCAAAAAAATACATTGGGTCGGCAAAGATGCTGTTTGCAAACCAAAAGACGAGGGGGGTCTCGGACTCGATTCTTTGGCTAATATCAATTACGCTCTCCTCGTCAAATGGTTTTGGAGATTTTTGACCGAACCGGATTCGCTTTGGAGGAAGGTGGTGGCCGGTATTCACGGTTGTGGTAGTGGGTGGGTGCCTCGGAATAGGAACTTTTCGGGAGTTTGGCTCAATATAGTCAAGGTTGAGAGGCTCCTTGATAACCGTAATATCAAGCTTAAGGAGTTGCTGGTGTGTTCAAACCTTAGGTGGAATTGGGTGGAAGCTTCGGATGGGATTTTTAGCACTTCCTCCATCAGATATCTTCTTGCTAAGTCCACTGGGGCGGTAACCCACTCCCCCATGTCTTGGCCCATACTTGTTCCTAGAAAAATTAATCTCTTGGTGTGGCGGGCTCTTCTCGGTAGGCTACCGACCTTTGACGGTTTGCTGAAGAGAAACATACATATTTCCTCCCCTGTTTGCCAGCTATGTCTCGAGACTAATGAATCTGCGGAACACCTTTTTACGGGGTGTCGGATTGCTTTGGAAATATGGTCAAAAATCTCCTCTTGGCTCAACATTCCGGAAATCATATGTTTTTCTATAAAAGATCTTACTCAAGTAGCGGCGAATCTGAAGTGGGACAAAGGAAAGGCTTTGGTTGTTCAAGCAATCATTCACTCGGCTTGTTGGATTTTATGGAAGGCTAGGAACGATGCCGTGTTCAACAGGAGGAAAACTAGTATTGACAAGATTCTTTCCGATATTAAAGCCTCGAGCTTCCTTTGGATCTCTAATAGATGTAGGGAGAAAAACATTTGTTGGAGTAATTGGTGTGATTTCGACTTTGTCATGTAATGTCCCTTTTGTTTTTCCGCTTCTAGCGTCTTGCTAGTTGTCGGGCCGTTTAATGAATTCGCCGTTCAAAAAAAAAGCTAGAGGATAGACTCCACTAAACCTAAAATTGGCTTGTGCTCTTTGAATCATAAAAAAAATTATTTGTATCACTAATGCAAGGGAATTAGCAAAACATTAGTTGAATCAAATTACTTTAACAATTTTTTAATTATAAAGAAATATATTACAAACCAGGGTCTAGCTAGCAAGACAATATCATAAGTATAGTTAATAGATCAATAGTAGTGTCTTTAGTTGAGAATTTAAATCTTATAATAAATAATATATCAATTTAAAACTAAGATTAAAAAGTGTGTGAGTTCATCATTTTAAAAATAGTTAATAGAAGTTAAGATCCTCATCACTTTGTGATAGTGTCCAAATGTGTATAGTTAATCTATATAAAAATTAACAAAATTTTTTGTAAAGGACTCAGTGACAAGAAAACTATGTAATTACTACAATTGACGTATTACCAAATTACGCTTTTACCATCATAACACTAGATAAGATATATATCTGCTGCATGCATTGCCACATTTCTTCGATAAGACGGAAATGATCATATTCTTGTAAATACAATTCGAAACTAGTATTCGTCACCCACTTTTTATTTAATCTTGACAGTCATATAAAAAAGTTAAAGAATGTACTTATGTTATATACTATTATTTTTCAGAATAAATACCCAGTTTTAATAGCTTCTTGAAATTCATTTTATAACTTTTTTAAAACAAAAATAATTTTGTAAGATATTGTGAATGAGCAACAAAAAGGTAAAACAAAAGAGTGTGAAAAATCAAAAGAATTTACTTTGACTGATCAAACCAGTAAGTGGAAGACAGAAGGCAAAAAATTTAAAAATATTAAAGAGGCTAATTAAGTAGGAACTAATTACTGTAACCCAACAAAGTTATTATTTTTTGTTGTTTCTTAATTTACTTTTTGACGAGTGCGTTTCCCAATTATGGTCAACAGATTTCTACTTGGTTTTCTCAATTCCCTCTCTCTCATCTTTTAATTAATTTTAATTTAATTTTCAATTCATAAAACAAATCTTTTCTATCTTAATTTTAAATCTTTTAGTAGAACTAAATTTCGTAGATTTTACTCAATTACTTCTGCTACTCGATCATAACTACTCTTAAATTTAGAACACCTGCAGCACTGCACGGGGATCAACATCCTCCTCCATTTATAATATACATATATATACTACCACCCATTAATTTTAATTATATTTGTTTCGAGATAAAGAAATCTTCGTGGTTGAGATGTAAGTCATGCATCGGAAACTTTTTTTGAAAATTCTTGTTGAAAAAAATAATTTTAATTATATTTAGATTTGATTAGTAAAGTAATTAGTGTGTAATTTAATAATTTATAAACTTATATACACATACATATATATAGTCCAATAAGATGATTTAGATAGTGTGGGAATGCTGGACTTTGGGGTGTCAATTTTTTGCAAGTACGAGGTGTTTAGTGAGTTCCAATACAACCCAAGTTGGATTAGAATAGAGTGTGAGAGAGGTGAGAAAAGATGTTTAAATTTATAATTTTCAAAATGAAATTGATCTTTATCATAAATATCTTCTCTTCTCTTAATTTCAACAATACCAAATAAGAGTACATAAATTTTATGTTTTGAGTTTCAGTATTTTTATAATATAAGTTTGTTTTTGCTTTTTAGACTATTCGTAATGGTGTGATAGTATAGAGCATATAAGTTATACCACGTAGAATATGATAAAATGATGAAAAATATATATTGCAAGTGAGTGATAGTGTGGATGGTGATTGTGTGAATAATTTAGGGTTTTATTTAAAGAGGCTTATATAATGTGGAATTATATGATTGGGTGAAGAAAAAGAAAGAAAACAAAATTATAGGGCGTTGTTCAGAGACCAGAAGAAGAGAAAATGCAAAACGCCTAAGGGTGGTGTTCCATGACGTTTTCACCTTTCACGCTCCCAACCACACTTCACTAGAGAATGCCTTACACATCATATGTTATGCATATATTTCAATTCCTTACATTTATTCACTATAACGGATTATCTTACAATGTTATATCATTCTTTATCTTTTAATCATTTTTATTACTTTTGATACACTAACCAGAGAGGGGTGCGTCTTACAATTGCAATGACATCAACCCCACATGTTTTAATATCTTTTATCACCAGTGAGATTTAAACCGTCTTATAATGTAGCCTATAATAGCGTGATTGTTTCGCTCAGAGTCGTGCTCCATCTCACCAGCTTGCATGACGCAATATTAATAATTATCATACAATGGAGATATAAAACATTGCTTATTATTATTATTATTATTATTATTATTATTATTATTGTTATTGTTATTAAAAAAAAATTAAACTTTATAGAGAGGAATTAACCAAGTTGAAACTTCTTCTTAGTATAATAAACTAAGGCGCTCGTGCCTTATTGTCCTTACTATAAAAACACAATTATTAAATTGCATAATAGAATTAATAACGAATTAAATATTCTATATATTATATCTTAAAATAAAAGAAAAATGTATGTAAGATTCTGGAGTCAGACTGCTTAAAATGAACATTAGGGCTTCCATGAATCAAAAGATCAGAGAAGGAGAGAATAGAAAGAGATAAAAGGATAGTATTTATTAAATACTTCCTATCTTTCTAATACCCTCTTTCTTTTCCTCTTCTCTTCATCTTTTTTAAAAACCTATCTTCTCCACCCTAAACTTATCTCCAACTATTCTCTCCTCCTTCAGGGTATTATTAATATCCTTAACTGTGTGTTTTCCTTCACCACTTTTCACTTCCTCTCATGCTTCTATAAATCATTCTTGTGTTAGATTTCTGCAGGAGTTCACATACCACCAGCTTCCTTATTACAAACAAGAAGAAATGAATTCAAACAACTGGCTTTCATTTCCTCTTTCTCCAACTCATTCATCTTTACCACCTCATCTTCACACTTCTCAATCTCACAATTTTTCCCTAGGTCTTGTTCATGATAACATAGACACCCCTTTTCCTAATCAAGGTAGACATGTTTAATATGTGCTTCATAGTTAATGATGTTAGTTAGTTTTTTATGTTTATATATGTAATCTTGTTCTAAAAATGATGCAGAATGGAACTTGATTGGAGGGCAAGGTAGCAATGATCAAGTCCCTAAAGTTGCTGATTTCTTGGGTGTGAGCAATTCAGAAAACTCTTCAGATCTTGTGACTTATAATGATATGAAGGGTAATGACACAGATTATCTGTTCACAAACAACAGTTTGATGCCACAAGTTCACAACACTTTATCTGCCACACCTACAAGCTATGAACTTCCAGAAAATTCAAGCACTTTGCAGTCTTTAACATTATCTATGGGTAGTGGAAAGAGGTCAACTTGTGAAACAAGCACAGGTGATAATACTAGTAATGATAATAGCAATACTACTTCAAGCATTGTTGAAGCTAATCCTAGAAGGACTTTGGATACTTTCGGTCAAAGAACTTCGATCTATCGCGGTGTAACTAGGTAGGTTTTTAGTTTGTATGATTGTAGATTTTATCTTCTTGTTTACATGGATTTTCAAGAATTTTATTAACATTTTTTTGCTATTTGAATGGTGAAAATTCAGGCATAGATGGACAGGTAGATATGAAGCTCATTTATGGGACAATAGTTGTAGAAGAGAAGGGCAATCTAGAAAAGGACGTCAAGGTAAATATATAGTTTTCATTAGTTTATGTTAAGGTGAATCTAGATCTTCTTAAACCTTTTTGTAACTTCTTTTTCCCTTGTTTTTATGATTTTTAATAACTACTAACATTGGTTACTCGTGTGTTTTTGGCGATATTCTTCTTCGGCTTTTCTAATGATCCAGTATATCTAGGTGAGTTTTGATTGATTATCATGATCATCTTCAATCTTGAAAGTTAAAACTAGTTTACCTTAAACTTAAAATAGTTTTATAACTTTTGATTTTGGGGTTCTAGGGGGATATGACAAAGAAGAGAAAGCAGCTAGGGCTTATGATATGGCTGCACTAAAGTACTGGGGAACCTCTACCACCACAAATTTTCCGGTATATATATATGTTCATCTCTTGCTTGTTAATGTTTTTTTTTTTTTGTTTTTGAGTACATTCAAGCCTTAATATGTGTATGTTCTAAGAGAATCACCACGAATAATGGAGTTATTTATGGGATGTGTTACAGATTACTAACTATGAAAAGGAAGTTGAGGACATGAAACACATGACAAGACAAGAATTTGTAGCGTCCATTCGGAGGTAATTAGCAACCAACTTACTAAATTTAGGCCTGTAAATTGACCGAACGTTCAGTAACTAAATCATTCATTGTTATCATATGGGTCGTTTTTAGTTAATCCGTGTTTCTATTTTTATTCTAGGAAGAGTAGTGGATTTTCGCGTGGTGCATCGATGTATCGAGGTGTAACGAGGTAACAAAAACCCTAATAAAACTTCTCTTTCTCTTGGTAGAAAATGAAATGATCTTTCTCTTGATACAAATTCTTAAATCATATATATGATCATCAGACATCATCAACATGGAAGATGGCAAGCAAGAATAGGAAGAGTTGCAGGCAACAAAGATCTCTACTTGGGAACTTTCAGTATGTACTAGCATATATGTTAATTTCATCAATAATTAGATCTTGTGTTCATTCACCTATCTTAAATTCTTCTCAAAAACCTATGAATATATACATGCACCTACAAACTCTCTAGCTTACCATGTGGATTACCAATAACACTAGCCTTTATTAACTTCATAAAAAACACACAATTTAAATTGTGGGTTTTGGTCCACATAACACGCTCATTGTTTTATTGCATTTAATTCTTTCTTGTTCCAAAACAATGTGTACACATCATTTTAATTAAAATCTTGTATTAATGTTGCTTTTAAAGTTTTAATTATGTTTGTTTTAAGAGTAGATATAACTATATGATCTCATGCAGGCACCGAGGAAGAAGCCGCGGAAGCATACGACATAGCCGCGATAAAGTTTCGAGGACTAAGTGCCGTTACAAATTTCGACATGAATCGTTACGATGTTAAAAGTATACTGGAGAGCAACACTCTCCCCATCGGCGGAGGAGCAGCAAAACGCTTAAAAGAGGCTCAAGCTATCGAGTCATCAAGAAAACGAGAAGAAATGATCGCTCTTGGCTCAGGGTTTCCCTTTGGAACCTCGGCCAATGCTGCAGGCGGGGTGTTACAAACCTACCCTCTTTTGCAACAACCATTCGAGACGCAATCTCCACAACCTTTGCTAACTTTACATAACCCTGAAATCTCTCATTATTCCACTCAAGACCCTCATTTTCACCAGAACTACCTCCAATCTCATCATCATCACCCTTATAACATGCATGGATCTCATCAAACTTCAACTCAATCACCTCAGTTTTACAACAGTTATCTTCAAAGCAACCCGGTTCTGCTTCACGGGTTGATGAACATGGGAGTTGGTGGATCTTCATCTTCTTTGATGGATGGTACTAACAACAATGGTGGGAGCTCAAGTGGGAGCTATAGCGGCGGAGGGTATTTAGGTAATTTTCTTGGGCAGTCAGGGAGTACTGCGGAGGAGCTTGCTATGGTTAAGGTTGATTATGACAATTTGCCAACTGAGAACTATGCTGGATGGTCCGGGGATTCATCAGTTCAAGAATCAAACCCAAGTGTTTTTACTATGTGGAATGACTAACTTGTTGAGAAAGATCAAAGGGGAAGCAGCTAAAAGATGAATATTCTGATAATAACAGTTTTTAATTTTCTTTGTTTTGTAATGGTTTTTACTTTAATGGATGTTCAAGAGGATACGTGTACTGATCCAAATTTTGGTTTTAAGTTGCATAGCACCATGAAATTATTAAACTATATAACCAAAGATTGTGTCCAAAACCAACATTCTCAAATTTCAGCTTCAACATCTTTTTTTTTTAATAGTAATTGATCAATATAATGAGTGCCCATATTAATCCTCAACTAGGCCATCCATGCAAGAAAAAAACAAAATTAACACATACATTTAAAGCCATGCAGACTATAGCACATATCATGCATTTGGATCTATTTTCAAGCCACATAAATGACTGAGATTTGATCAGCTCTTCAATCATATATGAATAGGAATTTAATAATTCAAATCAATTGTTTTTTATAGTTTTTAATTCTTGGTATTTAATTTAAAACTGTTTTGTGTTTTGTTTAATTGATCATCAAGTTGGATCTATTTTCAATCCACACAAATGACTAATTAAGTTTTGTTTTGGAGTTACTGATCCCGGTTTTTAAATGTATATATGTGTCTATATGATGCAGGATAATTATCTGAGATATGTTGTTGGAAAGGTAACGAGTATATATATATTTTTTATAATATATTTCTTAATCAAGTTGTGTACGTTTAGATAGATATATAGGCTGGAATTAAGGCTTTAATATTATTCTTCCATCAAAGCTAACAGTTGAGTTTTGGTCCGAATCAGTCTCATCTAAAATGGTCTAAAACATATCTAACACCCCTTAAAAAGTTAAGAGACCATATTAGGTATTGCCCTTTTGGATGATGTCGATTCGATCACTTACTATGGACGAGATATCATAGAGGAATACTCGAATAAATCATAACTAGCAACTATTTTGTCTTATTATTTTATTTTTGTCCGAATATTTCCTAAAGCAATATGCACGTATGCTTCGTGATTGGCCTTTGGTGCAAATGGCATTGCTAACATGTATGTTTGTTTTCATCAAGTAAGCACCCTAGCTTGCAATCTATGTTATGATTGTGAAATGAGTCCAGAGGGATTTTGTTACCCACACCTAGTATCCAGGGGTGTTCTGATAAAGGCATATTTAAGAAAACTGTGATGAGAGTCAAAGTCAAGGGTGGATATAAGTATGTCTTCAAATTCGGTTTTCTTGGTTATGTCCATTGCTATATGATGTATCCTCCTTTCCAAAACCATTTTCTCGCCATGTTCCTAGTAAGTAAGGATGAAAGGTGTGGTTACTGGTAGGCGGCTGCTTCGTTGCTCCTTGAATGCGGCTTCCACTGCCATATATAGACACTGCTTCGATGTGCTGCTTGGACCCGCTGCTTGCTGAAGCCATGTCAATCCGTGCCCAACGGTTGGATATTAGATCATTGGGTAGCATGAAACTCTATTAAAAATATTTGTAACCAGTTAAATCCTATATATATCACATGCACTTGATGTTGTAAAGTTGCATAGCGAACAATATTTTTTTTAATGGCATTTGGAATGTAAAGTTGCATATTGAACGATATCTTTTTTAACGGCATTTGAAACTGTATTCAAATTTTCAATATCCAACTATCCAAGTGAGTCTTCCCCTAAGAAATAATTACAAACTTTTATAATGAATTTAACACTTTAGAATTCACTCATCCGGAAAAACCATTAATAAAGAAACATACCACTTGAGAAAACTTTCCAAATTAAACAATATTTGATTAAAGAAATACGAATTTGGTTTTAACTAAAATTGTTGTGGCCCTTGTCACCTCATATATTAATAGACGCATGCAACATATGCCATATTGCCGTGTATATTTTTCTTTAAATCAAGAGTTTTATGAAAATATATATTATAAATAAATGTTTTTTTAATCGTTTCTCTAAATTTATATTAAGTCGAGAGAAAAGTAGTTCTTTCTTCTAAGAAAACTGAATTTTAATAATTTTAATTATAGTTTATTAGTCGATAATAATTCATATTTTAATTCGTTTTTCCTTTATAATGAACCATTTTTTAATTATGTTAGAAATAAACAAACCACCCTTAAAAGGATACCAACTCCATTATAAAAATTAACTTTTTGCTGATTTGGTATCACAGTGGCGTCTTATGTGACATGTTTTTTATGACCGGGTTCAAACACAAAGTTTTTTGTATGTCTTGATGCCATGAAGAAATGTTTTTTATTCGATCGTAGAAAATTTTTATGTTTTATGATTGTTTTATGAAAACTTTTCTTCGCATAACAAAAAATGATTTTTTTTTACCGGGTTAGTGTCATTTTAAAGACGCGTTGTTTATTTGCAGCATGATTAAAAAATGATTTATTTATAAAAAACAAGAAAAACGAAGTATAAATTATTATCGACAATAATCTAAGATTATTAAAATCCATTTTCGTTCATCTAATTGTTAGAAATAACCTTTTTTAAATAAATGTGGGAGAAGTTATCTATTATCTATTACTATATATAATACATATTGCCTTAAAGGACATTTTCGTCATGAAAAATGCTTAATCCTTAAGACGCGTACAATGAATTATGCAAAATGTACAAACCTCTAATGCATAAAAAGTAATTACACGAGATGGTTGTTGATTACACAAGTACAAGCCTAAAGGATAAAAGGGTAAATAACCACTCATTGCTTTATCGATCCTACATCCTCAAGCTTAAAAAGTAACGGCTACCCATGACAGTCCTTGAAGAGCTCACACAGCCGGCTTCATTAATCATGCTGCTCCAATTTCAATTTCAATTTACACGCTTCTCCTGCCCACTCCCACCATCGATTGGACTGCGATTAAGAACGTATCATTCACTCCTCTCTCCCATTGATTTCTTCTCGGAATGAGTACATTAGGGTTTATGGGAAAGAAATTCACTCCCTCTCTCCCCACTGATTTCTTCTCCGCACCATTTCTGTAGACGACGGCTCAAGAGGGATCTTAACACAAAGAAATTTCCCTCAGAAATTTCAATAAGAATCACACGGCTTGGCCCTCGATTCAGTTGTAACAGATGCTGTCTTCTCTCTCAATTCCTCAAAGATGCCGCCATGCCTCTCGAAGATTTGAAATCTGAACCCAGTTATCTTCTAGATTCACACGCCAGAGGTCATACGTATGTTCTCTTCTCTCTCTAGATTCCTTCACCTGACCTCACAATTTCCTCTTAATTTTTCACAGGTTAATTTATCTTCTTCTACGGTTCTGCAATCATCTCTGGTAATGCTATAGTTAATTTGAAATTGCGTTTTCCTTTTTGTAATCTTCGTAATTTTAGATGAGTGTGGTTATTTTCACACCTAGATTTGGATTCAGTTTTCATGTCAAACACACTTATTGTGCACTCAGATCTTCGTTCCAGCCAACTTTTCAAGCTGCATCTTGAGCTTTAGAAGGCGACAACCTCAAGTTCAAATTCTCAGGCTTGGTCAAGGTCCTATGAGTTGTTTCTCATTTCTTGAAGTCGGGTTTCTTCACAAGCCAAAATCTCGACAAGTTGTTGTGCATCTAGGAGCTTTTCTGAGATTTCAGTGAGCTACCTTTTGCCCTCTTCATCTCGACAAGCTGTTATGCAACTTAAATCTAATTAGCCTTTGCATCACAGGTGCGGGTTTGCTAAAGGAGTGATCACTGGTTCTTTTAGCTGCAGGTTTGCTATATGAGTGATCACCGGTTCTTTTAGCTGGTATGTTTATGAGAGTGCAACTTTGCTTTAGATTATGATTTAATAATTGCATTTTCTTTTATTTGATTTTGCTGGTTTTCAGGTATGCCATTCACCTGGGGGGTTGAAAGGCCTTGGTTTTTAGTTCTTTGCTGATTTGTTACATAACATGTCAAAGTTCCCACTTGGATTGGTGATAATGAAAGAGAAGAGTTTGTTGGTGTTGGTGCTTGATTTGGTCCTACTTTGGAATCAAACGAGAATGATGCTAATAAAAGTAGAGTTGCTGTTGCAGACTTTATATTTTATATGTTGACTTTTGAGGTCAAAATATTAATTTTCCCATTCAATACAGATTTTGTCATGAATTTAAATCTTGAGTCTTTACTTGGTTGAACTTTGATTAGATTAAGCAGATATTGCACATAATTTACACATTTTAATAGAAGTAAATGTATTCATGTTTTCGATAGTCAGTTAGCTTGCACATTTTATAGTATAACATGCTTATTTTTTGTTTTTGTTCAAAGATTTTAGTGGAACCTTTCAAAATCTGGTGTTTACTCTGTTTTAGCATTTGTTCTCACATCTAATGTCATTGTTACTGGACTCTGGTTTTGTATTTGATTTCAGGGCACACAATTTACATATGGTTGATTTATCACAAAGAACCCCAAAAAATACGCATAGTGGATGGATGGGACTAATGCAACATTGGCTGAGGCTATTTACCTATCATGTATTACAACCTTTTCTTACTTTTGTTACTTTAATGCTTGTTCAGTTAACTATATGCAGTAAGAACACGACTGAAACACAGATACATGATAATTAAATACAATTTGAACAGTCATACAGTTTAGGGATTGGTTTCATGTATTGAAATTGAAACCAGTCCCAAAACCACATGTTTAAAATCCGGCCAGTTTCACTAAAAACTGGTTTGGAACGGGTTTTGATCCTTGACGTGGAACCAGTTTCTAAAAACCCGGTCTAAACACACTTATTATTTTAAACAGATCAATTTTTAAAATAGAACCCTTTTGACTCTGTAAAAACAAACCTGTTGATGATTTACTTATTAGTTGGAGCAGCTTTAAATGCTTGCTCAAAGTAACCAGATGCTTTGTTCTTTATGCCTATATATATCTATTTTTTCTTTCATCTTCAAATTGTCATCTTTTGTAGCTTTTTAGTCACAGTTACATACCGTTATGGGCATATATATTGTCGGATGTATTATAGTTGCTTATTATACAAGCTTTAAATCTTCAATCGTTTCAGTAAATTTTCTTGAGAGTATCGTCAACGGAAAGGTTAGTTTGTTTTGTCTAATATTGTTTTATTTCAGTTGTTTTTTATGATTCTTTTCTCATGGGTTAGTCAAATAAGTAAAGATATTATACACTGACCATTTGTTGCATTGGTTCAACTCGTTTGTTGAATTATCAGAACTAAATAACAATTCACCTCTACCAGGCATGTTTTTTATACTTATTGAATTTATTATATGTAAATTTGATTCGAGTATGCATACTTCAACACCATGAATAATCTTCGTATTAATACATGTTATTGCTAAGCAGGTTTACTCAAAGCCTCCCTGTAAATTCCCTAAGTGACAATTGGGTGATCACTTTCATAGATGATTCCCCATGTGAAGACATGCTAAAAAATCTCAGAAAAATGAATAAGCATTGTCCATCTTATTTAACAAAACCCCGGACACCAAACTGTAAGTTTCTGCTTCAGTTTCGTATTAGTAACAACTTTATCTGCACACACGGCTGTATACACGTCCCTTGCTATTATCAATTACTTATCTTTTATATAAATATGGACTATATCAGTAAGGGACTTTTGTAATTTTCCCTTTCTTCAATAGGAAAACTCTTCTTCTTTTTTGTTGCTAAAATAAAGTCGGTAGTGAGTTTAATTGGTCAGCCTAAAAGGTCATCTAATTTGTATTCTATTCTTTACTCCCCATCAATAAATATATACATCTACAAGTACAGTTATGTGAACTTTTTTCTTTGTAAGAAGCTAAATATAATCTTTGGCCATCATTTCTGATCTTTGTTAAATTAAAGTTTCTTTCTAGCCACTGTCGCAGTTTCTGTTTAAACCTCTACCAGATATAAATATATGATTTATGAAGCTAAAGGTAATCTTGAATGTGATCTTTGGTCATCATGTATGATCATTTATGATTCTCATGTGGAACAATAGGTTTGTGTTGATATTTGAAGTAATGCTAATGAAGAGGGGAACCTCCATGTTAAATAAACCTGTAAAGCGGATGATATATAATGATATATCCATTCCCGTTACATCATCATGCACAGGGTAATATATATTTTTTTTGCACTCTTATTTTCTTTTTTTGTCTTCAAAATGAAAATCAACATACTTTTATCTCCATTAAGAACAATGGAAAGAAATATAGACCCATTTTACAGGTTTTTTGTTGCAGGGTGTAGCTGCTGCACCAAAAAACAATGGAAAGAAATATCGACCCGTTTACTTATAAATGTGTAATTTGGGTTATGTTTTATGACTGACATGTAACCAAGTCAAATAAAATGAGAAGGTCAACTAAAGATTTATGTGACAGGAGCAAGGTTCCACTAAAGCTTCACCCCATCGGATTTGGCATATCTTTCATATTATCTAACTTCCCATCGGATTAGCCATCTGAATCCAATATTTAGATAACAAATTTATGTTCCTTTTCTAAAGTTTTGATTTTATAGTGCATAACATGAACTAAATTTGCTTAGCTATGGATGTTTGGTTTAATATTTTAATGAGTAACATCATCAAAGAATGGTTGTGAAATGAGCAGTTAGGCCTGTTAAAAGTTTGGCAGGAATAGATATAAAGTTCACAGTTATAGCACATCTAAAGCATCAGATGATGAAGATTTCGGGGAGTTATATGCGTCCTCAAACGGACTTTTAGTTTTCACCTTCATAATTGTTTTTATTCTATTATGTCACCGTTAGTAAATTAATTTGTTTGCTAATTCTTTCGAAGGCTGTTGATATCGATATGTAAACGTAGCCATGACTATTTTTCATTAACAATATGAATTTTATCAATTCTCTTGTGAAAACTAATGAGTTTGACTCATTAAAGTCAAATAAATCAAAGTGAAATTTACTATTTTCAAGGAAAGGAATTGGAAAATATGTAGGCTCCGCTTTTTATATGAGATGCATCTTTAAGACTTAACGGTTATTAGATAGTTGTAAGTTAAATATTCACTAAAAAAATCTAAACAATACACTATTTAGACTCTATTTATATCTTTAAAATTCATGATTCATATGTAGAGTTCAATTTGCTTTATTTGAAAAGCCGTCTTTAAAGTTGAAAATTCTATATATGAATTGTAACTTTAAGACTCAATGGTAAAACCATAATGTTTATAATACAAACCATTTATGCTTTATATTTTGACTATGGAGATGTGAATATACTTCTTCATATATAGTATTTTATTAACTAACATCTTTACTTTCTATTCCAATCCACATTGACCAACTTATAAATAGGTTGATATCAACCTATATTATTAAGAAGACGATAAATTTACCATGTTAACATTGAAATCTAATCAAAGGTAACTTTGTGTTTTCATAAGTTTGATGGATTACTATCCAGAAACATATCCAGGTCAATGACATACAAAAAAGTTTCAATATAACGAGGATGAGCTTAATGAAATTGTATACTTGGGTCATGCTCTTCATATATTATCTCTTTAAAAAAAAGGAAATTACCAAAAAATCTAATAGACTTTTGAAAGTAAACTTAGGTCCCAAGACTTTTTTCTATGATTAAATTCCTAGACTAATAATATCAATGACAATGTTCTTTTAATAAAATCTAAGTGACTTGGTCATGCATAAAAAGATGGTGATTAGAGAATTAGTCCATTTTTATAAAAATAAAAACCACATGAATAAATTATCGTCGTGTCGCATCGCGTATGTATGACATTATAAATTGTCGTTGTGTCGTATCATGCTAAAATAAACGAATATCGCGTTGTAAATTTTCGTCGTCGTCGAATGCGCGAACAGAAGACAAAAACGAGCTATAAACTGTCACCGCCGCAACGCGCGGGCACCATGCTAGTAAAATATAAAACGAATCCATGAAAACAACCAAGATGAGTTTCTTTTTTCCACATGACGTTTGCCAAGTTTATAAAATTGGAATAAAAGTAGCTCAATGGAACAATTTGGGGCTACAGAAAGCAACCGGAGACCTGTTGTCGGCACTTTCGCACATTATCACCACCATTTACCACCCTATAAACCCCATTCAACCTCACCGATCCTCTCATTTCGAGTTTCACAGCTACTGTTTTTGTATCTTCAACTGTTTTTTCGAAGAAATTGAGGATGGATTCGGAGGTTTTGGTTGCTCTTTCTCTCTCGATGGTTGGTGGATTGAGTACATCGTTAGGTCAGTCAGTTTACTTACCCTATCCTTTAATTGCTTCATTTTCTTTCAGAATTAGGGTTTTAGGGTTTTATATGTGTGCTAAAATCTGCTGAAGAGGTGTTCGTTATCCAGTTTCAGAATTAGGGGTTTAGGGTTTTATTTGAAGATTGTGTTAGATGGATTGTTTTGAGCAGTTTGATTGTAATGTAGGCAGTTATTAGTTATTACAGTTTAGAATCTTTATTTCTTGCTCAAAGGAAAGATAGGCTTTTGATGTTAAACTTAGTGATTTTATATCCAAAATGATATGGGTTTTACTTGGTATACTTCTCGTATTTGTCGTATGGTTGTTAATTTATTCTACATGATGATGATGATGATGAAGAAAAGAGTTAAATTCTTGCTTTAGAGTTTTGAACTTAGAGGGAGTTCTATTAGCACAATATCCAACCATAGGGAAAGAATGGTTTGTTAATCATGTGATATCGGCTGTTAAGTTTCACCCAAATTAGGCAAGAGTCGTATCTTGGTGATTGTAGTGTCATCAAGGCCATTGTAGATTTTTAGTGTAATTTGATTTG
This sequence comes from Deinandra increscens subsp. villosa, assembly GCA_039602395.1. NCBI lineage: Eukaryota > Viridiplantae > Streptophyta > Magnoliopsida > Asterales > Asteraceae > Deinandra > Deinandra increscens. Next base: position 111,240,290 of record JBCNJP010000010.1, read on the forward strand.
CTTAAGACCAAATGTGAAATAAAAATAAACATTGAATGAGTTAGGAGGTTTGGAGTGCACTTTTATTAAAAAAATGTTCTTATTTCATGCACCATGTGCACCTAGTAGTGGGGTCTTAGGGGCAATACCTGATGGGATCCAAGGGGCAAAGACCCTGTTATATTGGAAGTTGATTGGAATCACTTGAAGATTGGAAAGTTACTTGAAAGAAGCTAAGGTAGTACATTTGTTCATCGGTAGCAAATTTGTACTTAGGTAGTGAATTTGTACATCGATAGTAACTTTAGTCTTTCGTCAACAATTTGTACATCTGTACCAGCTTTGTACTTCAGTAGCAAAGTTAGGTATAAGTAGTAAAGTACGGTCAGTAGCAACTATAGATCAATAGTAACTGTCACCGCTGATAAATGTATAGCTGATGTAAATGCCAGCAGTTATACCCGTCAACTGAAAGTCCGAAACGTTGCAAATTGCAACGATTCGACCTATATTTAAATGAATCATTTGGTATGTTTTAAGGTTACGTTTTTCCAGAAAACACATGCTCATTTTTTAGAAATATCTTTCTGATAATGTCTCATTAGATTATTGATTTCGTCTACCTTTGAAGTACTTTAATTTGAAAGAGAGTTATACTCGATTCAGAGAGTCTCCAAGACATTCTAAATAAGAAAATACAACATCATAGATGAAGGAATCAACACATGTATAGTTATAATTCTTTCTGTGAAGATAAGTTTTCTAATAACTAGTTTTCGATCTTTAATCATTTTGATAGGAATATTTGTCTTTCGTTTGGTCAATTACAATTTTCTAGCTATTGTGTTCAACTCTCACTTCCAATAAGATATTCACATGTATTTTTAGGCAAAAGCTCTCATTTGCTACTTCACAATTGTTACTTTTATTTTTTTAAATTGGTAACTACATTAAACAATGTGGCGAATATTATTACTGTGTTGAATCTGTTATAAATTGCATCAACTATGGAGAGTTAAATTTCAATGTTAGGCTTCACCTCAGAGTCAAAAGTGATTTGTTGGATGTTCCTTCAATGATTTAGACATCCAAGTTCTCAATTGTTTTTTGCTTCAACTCTAATACATGATCTCATATGGTGAATAGGAGCGCTTTTAGTAATTATGACTAAAGCTCCAAACTTGAAGATGCTTGGCCTTTTGCAGGTATATAAAACGAATTATTTCTCAAAGTCCCAGTATATTTATTTGCATTTTATATATAAATTTTGCAATCAAGAGAGAAAATTTCAATAATTTTTCTGCAGGGTTTTGCAGCAGGCCTTATGCTTAGCATATCTTTCTTTGACTTGGCCCATAATGCTATAAATTCCATTGGCTTTCTGAAAGGCAATATTTGGGTAAGTCGATACTTCGTAAATTACAAATATCCCCTTCTGAACTATATTCTTGTTGTTTTTAACAATCCAACATTTTTCTCAGTTCTTCGGAGGTGTCATTTTCTTTGCCATCATTTCTAACTTTATTCCAGAACCATCGCTTGCCCCTACAATAGACATGAAAAATAAAAAGGTCAAATATTTTATTTTCCTAACGAAAATATATGCTGTTGAATGATATTGGCCTGTTTGTTGCTTACATAATGTTAATTTTATTGCAAAATAACAGAAAAAAGTGGATGACGGGGGAAAAGATCTCATGAAAAAACATCGTCGTCAAGTTTTATTTAGTGGCATCATAACAGCAGTTGGTAAGATTGTCTCTTCAATAAAAAGAATCCCTTCAAATAGGTTTTTACATATAATTTGAACTCTAAGAGAAAACTGATATTATTAATTTATATTTTTAATTCATGTGTTATGAGTTTGTGAAATCCAAGATCCAATATATTTCGAGCTTGATGATTAAATCTTAACTTCTTTCAAAATATTGTTTGTATATTACCTTTAGTAGATGATTATTGTATTTTATTCATTGCAGGCATAAGCTTACACAATTTTCCAGAAGGAATGGCTGTTTTCCTTGGATCACTCAAGGTAAATATGTAATTTGTTTTGAGGATAAATAGAAATAATCTTCCTATACATGTTAATAACAATTGAATCTTCATTTCCTTGATTACTTTATTATTTTGAAACTAAATGTTTAGCAATTCTGACTTCAAATATATAATTTCTCATTACTTCTTCATGCTTCTATTGTAGGGGCTTCGTGTGGGCCTTAACTTGGCTTTAGCCATAGCCTTGCACAATATCCCCGAGGTAATTTGAACTCCGAACTTTACCCTATTTATAATTTTTTACGAGTTAACAAAGTTCCATTCAACCCCTTTGGCTAATATGGGAGCCTGACAGAGGAAGGGTTTTGGATTCGATTCCATACCATTAATTCCTTTTCTTTCTTTTTTTTCTTTTTTTTTCCTGTTATGGTCTTTTATATTTTGTGATTTTTGTCTTATCCATTAGATCATGGAATAAAATATTTTATTAAATGTTCAACTGGGAAATTTGTTTTCCTTGCATTCTTTCTTTTTTCATATATTCTTGCACTTCATTGTCTTACTTTGACAGGGTGTTGCTGTTGCGCTTCCAGTTTATTTTGCAACACAAAGGTGAGACTACTATCTATTTAAATTAAAAACTATGGTCTCCATCTCATGTAAATTATGACCTAAAAACCATAATTGAAATTTTTTAGCTTTACTGGTAACAAAATTGTGTTTGCTTCAGTAAATGGCAGGCGTTTAAATTGGCAACGGTTTCTGGTCTTGCTGAACCTTTGGGTGTCATTATTGTAGGTATGAATTGTAACATCATTTTCAAGAGTAGAAAACTCATTTTCTTAGAACTACCCTTAAATCATAACAAACTAAAGAAATTATAGACAGAGAATCGCCCAAATAATTGCAATTTTCAGTGAACTGAGTTAATGAATTACAAATTGATAATTTATATATGCATTCTGCAGCATATCTCTTCCCAAGTAGCCTAGATCCCGAGATTCTTGAGGGCTTGCTAGGAGCAGGTTCTAAATCTTCCAATTTTTGGTTCCAGTCAATCCAAAAAAAACCAATCATGTTTTTAAATTATTTTTAACGTTTTTTTAAACTTTTATGTGTCCCATTATTTCTGTTAAATAGTTGGTGGAGTCATGGCCTTTTTGACACTACATGAAATGCTGCCATTAGCATTTGATTATGCTGGACAGAAACAAGCTGTTAAAGCCGTGTTCTTCGGAATGGCCTTCATGTCTGCAAGGTAAAACATTTTCAAAATCGAAACAAAATATATTGATTCTTGATCCTTAAATTTTTCTTCTTTGACCACAAATGTATTCAAATGGGAATGTTCTTTTAAAAAAAAAAAACTTATTTGTTCTTGTTTTGCAGCTTGTATTTTCTGGAGATTAGCTTACCCAAGGATTTGAGCTTGTAGATGCAAATTAAAGGGTAACAAGTAGAGCAAGGATACACAAAATGTACATACAATGATACACATATGCTGCTATTCTTATTTGTACTTCATATCAAATTTCAGGCTTATTTGAAAATTATATTATGTCTTTCGGATTCTGCTGGTCTTCTATTCAAATATATGATGTGAATGGTACTATCCTTTATATATGATGTGAATGGTACTGTCCTTTATGCATGCATCCATTTGTTTATTCTGGTATATGGTGGTTTGATAGAGCTGTATAGGATAAGTTTCATAACACAGACATTACAAAAATCATGTTTTTAGTTGGCTAATATGGTGTGTGGTGGTTTGATGGAGTTGTATGAGATAAATTTACAACTTGCAATGTATGTTATTTTCGTGATGATTCGTGACATGATAGGAAAATAATCATGTTTTGGCTGGGTTAATTTAATCCATTTATTAAACATGCCATACATATATGGCTCGATTAATAATAAATTGGTTGGTTTATTAACATGTTCAAGTCCAAGGGGTTTTCAGAATTTTCCTATTTGGACTTGCAATAAACTGGTTGATTTATTAACATGTTCAAGTCTAAGGGGCTTTCAAAATTTTCCTATTTGGATTTTAGAGGTTTTTTTTTTCTTTCTTTCAAAGAATGTGTTACTTTATAAAGTTTGATACTTTAAATTTTATTTCTTTAAAGAATTGTGTTATAGTGTTTCTTTAACGTGTCTTTAAGAACAAAATTACTTGTTTTTAACTTATGTAAGTTTGAGTAATCTTAAATAACACAACACATTCGAGGGCTATTAAGGCTAAATAGTGGATCATTGATCATATAAACGTGTATTATAACAATCAAAGTGATTTGCCGTTATAGGTAAACCAACGGATCGCAGTTAGTGGTTGGAACGGATCTGATAGAAGAAGCAACAACACTTGTCGGGATCTGGGAGGAGAAGCAGCGACGGTGGTCAAGATTTGGCAGGAGAAGCAACAACAAATCATTATTCGATTTTGTGATCTTCAAATATTACCAAACAAACATTTTATACGATTTTCTTGTATATGTTGAGTTTATGTAAAAGTTTTGGTTTTATTTTATAAACTTATGGGATCGTTAATTATCCTAACGATTTAATGTACAAGATCTATCAATTGCTCGTCACAAAGCGCGTGGTGCTCGACTCCCACTAGTTAAGGCACAATAGAGGACCATTAATAAGATTGGACATGTTTATAGTATAATCACTTGTTAAAAAATATGTGAGTATAAATCTGTATAATTTAAGGTTTGGTTGTGAGTGGTTGTGAGTAGAGGAGAGAGAAAAACTTTACAAAATCTGTATATTTGACAAAAAGTTTGGTGATTTGCTAAAATTTAAGGACTGGAATAGAGAGAAAATGTAATGATAAAGGTATAAAAGGTATTATTTAATTATGGTTGTGAGTGGAAGAGAGAGAAAAAGTAATAATAAAAATATAAAGGAAAATTGAATTCTAATAATACGAATTATCACTCATTGGCCGATAATAATACGAATTATCACCTTGGCACACAATAATACCAATTAACCATTCCGGTCTCTAGAATGATACACCGTTAGTTTTTCATTAACATCGTTAGTCTCTTGCTGACGTGGAACCCTCCAAATCAAGCCACGTCAGCAAACTACTAGGCCACGTCAGGTTCCATGTCAGCAAGAGATTAACACCGTTAGTGAAAAACTAACGGTGTATCATTCTAGAGACCAGAATGGTTAATTGGTATTATTGTGTGCCAAGATGATAATTCGTATTATTATCGGTCAATGAGTGATAATTCGTATTATTAAAATCCAATTTTTCAAATATAAACTATAAGGATGATGATAAGAAAGCTGTTGTGAATGCTCTTAATTGTTACCCTAAGTGGCTAACACAAAAACTCATGTTAAGGCCTATTAAGGCCAAACTATTAACCATTAATCATAGTGGATTATTGAATATGCAAATAACACAAAATTACTTGTGATGATATAAGTGGTTTTGTGTAAACTAAACAAAACAAAGACCCATTAAGGCCTACTAGTAGCCCATTAATAACAAACACATATAATTAACACCAAAATGATTTGTTTATAGCCCAATGTAGTAAAACAACACAACACATCTCTAGGCCCATTGGCCTAAAACGAATTGTCAATTTCATTCGTAATGTGCGTGTAAGTATGTTTATGTTTATGTATTTATACGTTTCTATGATTTTTGTGAATTTGAGTGATGTGTATGTTTATGTATTTGGGTGACGTCTACGTGTATATATATTTCTATGTATGTATACATGTTCATATAATATATTTATTTGTATATGGTATGTTTATGTGTATGTCAATTTAATGTATTGATTGTGTATAAAATTTCAATGTAGAAACTTATTATGTTGACATACACATGTCTTAGTGTCGAATTAAATTTTAGTTAGTTACAATATTGAAGAAAATCATGTTGGTGAATGAAATTGTTGTGAGGAATGGTTCACCATCCATGGTAAAGAAAAACTTTGATAAAGAAAAGCATTTCTGACATTTATAGTGATAGGTGCAAATGAACGTATACATAATAACATAAATGACGAAAAACAAAATTTAGGTAAGAAATTAATAACAATAATAATAAATAAAAATCCAACAATGACGACTATGATCCCATAAGTTAATATGACTAGAGCCTAACTTGTTTACCGCCATGATGATAAGTTGATAACACACATATCCATAAAAATACAAACATTTTAAACCCGGGCTCATTCTCATACAGTCATACTTTATGGCTTTATCAATATTTCTAATAAAAAGCTACCACGTTACTCTTGTTATAAAAAACAAATAGATCTCACAAAACACAAATTTATACATTTTTTCTTTCTAAAATGAGAATTTGTTTTAACCTGAATCCAATTTGACCTGAACGTGTTTCAACTTGCTATCGACTTGAACCACACAATTGTACTTTCGTGGCAAATAATATAAGCCCTATAAATCTAATTATTTGATCCCATTATCCTTATGGTCCTAAAACCCATGTTTGATGGCCTTAAATAATAATAAAAATAAAAATATATATATTATTTGTCCTGAAACAATAATGTCATAAACAAACACAACCATGACGACAATATTATGATCCCATAACCGATAACGACTGGGGCCTAACTTCCTTACCTCCATGACGATAACACACTAACAATATCCATAAAAGCACAAACATCATAAAACCCTATCTTATTTCCATACTCAAGTTGATCTTAATTATTTTCCATTAAAATGGACCAATTCACTTTGGTCTAGTTTTCTTTTACTTTTCTTTGGTCTCTTATGATCCAAACAAACATTAGTAATAGACCAACAAAAAGAGGAGGAACACAATCGCAATGTGGGACTCCACTTCTTTTGATTTCTTCCCTTTCACGTTATGTTTTGTTCTCTTCTAATTCTCATTGCAACATGTGCCATGTGATGCCTTTTTGCCCCCATGAAGATGAAGAAGAAGAAGCTTATGACTTAAAGCATCACCTTATCTTCCCTTCCAATCTTTGCTTTTATTTCCATATTTTCCAACAATAATTAATTAAACATTTTTATAATTGTGAATGATTACAAAAACTGACAAGTAAAACAACTAACTTAGTTGAGAAGCCGATGGTTTAATTATATGATTCTTTTATTATAGTCGCTTTTTATGGTTTGATTATGGACCTAGGGTTATAATTAGCAAAAGTAACCCGAAATTAATATTAAAACCATCATTTATGTATATTTTTTTTATAGATGAATGTTATATGTTGGAAAAGGAATTTGTTTTAATTTTTATATATAAGTAACATTTTAGTTATTTATTTTTCATTATAAGCAATTTAAAAGAATTAATATAATTTTATTTGATCCAACATATAAATGGACTTAATTATTAATTGCAATTAGATTTAGTTCACCCGCGTCCAAAGCTGAAAGTTAACCGATGATTTAACTAAACAGTTTATTAAAATATAAAAGCTAAAACATTAGTATAGGTTCGGTTTTAGCAAATAATTGGATTAGACCATACCCTAGACATCCATATTTTTAATCTTATATATAAAACATGTTGTTATATTCATCTTTCTAGGATCACCTGTTTCACTTCTTTTGATTCATTTCCTTTCACGTCATTTCAGTGTTAGTTCGAATTAAATAGTACAATAGTACCTTTGTTAATATTTTTTTCCTTAATTACTTGTACTTAATACTATTTTCCTATTTTTATCCTTTTATTATTTCCCCCTTAGTTTTACTTGGTAACATCAAGCAAAGTTGGACATTAAACTCTTCTATTATTGTTAGAAAAAAATCCAAAGGTTCAAGTCTCACCCACACCATTTTATGAGATATTGGTGGACAATGAAGAATTGAACATTGTGTTTCATCCTGAATCACGGGAAAGGATTTACAAGCTTGTCCAATCCTCGCCCAATCGTGTAGATTGGGGGGGGGGGGGGGGGGGCGTTCGTGGGTTCCCTCGCTATGAGGTTTGCACTCAAGATAGTGAATATGTCTAGAGTATTGAGTCCCGACACACCGCTGAGACATTCAGCTTTCTGTTCAAAAAAAGTTTTACTCTGTACCATGTATAAGAAAACACTTTGGTGTCATGGGTCACCAAGTTATTATTTTTATTTATTTAGTATTATTATCATCTATTATATAAAATACAAGTTTTAATTTTGTCTTTATTACTTTTTTTACTTTATCCGAGTGTAACGAGTTTATTAAAGAATTTGTTGGTGTAATATATATAGTTGTGTAACATAATAATTTTTTATTTTCAATCTCAAAGAATTTTCCATACGAGTTGGTGACATAATAGGTACAAATGTATATGTAACATAGTTTTTAAATTGTAGAGTCAGTAGTTTAAGTGTTTGATTGTTGCGTAGTTGTTTTTTTTTTCGCTTAACGTAGCGTTTTAATACAACTGTTTTGTGTGCTCGCGTTGTCCCCACAACACCATCTTTATTACTATTTTTTTAATCTTTTTAAATCATTTTTAAGCGTTTGATTGGTTTTAATTTTAGTTTCACACCGTTACATTTAAGTATCGAATTGTTTGTAATGTTATATTTAACCAAACTTCTAATATTAATATTGTTGCGTTGTTTTTTTTTTCATTTTCTTTTTCTTTACATTGTGTGTTAGCAATACAACTGTTTTATATACGCACGTTTACAACATGCGGGTAGTAAATCATATATACACAAATGTAAGTGTGTAACAACAATAAATATTTTATTGTCTTTTCCTAGAAACAATAGAAAATGGTTTTTTTTTGTCTTTGGAAGTGCAAAATAGTGAATTCGTTGATTCTTTTTTCTTCTAATTTAATTGCCGTTATGTAGTATTTTTGTATTTTCATTTTATTTATGTTTATTTTTTTCTGGTATTAAATCCAAACATAACAAATTTAGCATATGAGTTGATGATGTAATGAGTACAGTTGTATAATGATACGAAGAGTAATAACGGTGTTTTAACGTGATTAATTAATTATGTGATTTTAGTTGGTTAGTCATGTAGAAAACAGTCTCTTTCTGTATGTTATGAATTCCAGGTTCTAAGAGCTTAACGGAGCTAAATCGGTGCAAATTGAATGTGATTCAAAAACTACAAAGCTTGCATTACAGAAAATAATTATCAGGGACCGGAAATGAGTCATGATACTTGAAAATCAATTCCTAATGGTCAACTAAGATTAGTCTTTGTTTTACCTGCTGAAAAACCAAAGAAACGCAAAAAAAAAATCACACTAGGACCGTAAGTTACGGTCTACGGGTGTAATTTACAGTCTCATAGAATTTTTTGGACCACAACTGAAAACGTAAATCAGTGAGCTTGGGAAGAAATTCGCGTAACAGAGACGTAAATTGTGGCCAAGGGCAGTAATTTACAATCTGCTACGCGAATTTCCTGATTTTCCAATTTTCAGCAATGAAGTTACCACCACCTAGTGTTTTTCATTATTATGACTTCGGGGACTTTCATAGTCTGTTTTGGGACGATTTTGGGTGCATTTCAATGAGCAGGTTTGTATATTTCACTCTGTTTTTATGTTGATTCAAGATTTGGTTAAATTCAATAAAGATGCTAGGCTAAAATCTCTTCGATCAAACCAAGAGGCAGTGTTTCTTTTGTAAGTACTTTCTAGGGTTTTCCATTGTCTTGAACATACTCTAAGTCTATTCAATCGGTTCTTTAGATTTCAATTACTGTATGCGGTTGTTCAATTCGTTAAGAGCGGCGTAGTATGAGTTTTTACAATCTGATTCTGTCTCATTACAATTAGGAGATAGAATATAATAACTTCCTAGCTTGTGTTCTTGGTGGTTGAATCATCCCACCATGTAAACACAGCCGGACATAGTGTTGCTCTCATCCTTAACGATTAATTTCAATTGTGGTTATGTCTATGTAACCTTTCAATATAACTGGTAACCTAATCATGTATTTTTGCTAAGAAACCTTATGTCTAGCGGTGGTTGTCTTTCTCAATTAATGTTTAAACTCAAAATTCACTTTGTTTGCAGTTCTTCAAATTCAATCACATCCAATCAATAATTTTTACACTTTGTAGTTTGTTAATCAATATTAGTTTAAATACTCAATTGCACCATATCACCAACCATAATATCTTTGTGGTTTGCCATGATCAAACGGAATATTATCATGGCGGGCTTTCAAAAACTAATGGTGCATGTGGGTTATCCGCATTACCACTATGTTATGTTGCATGTTGTTTCATGACCGGTTTAGTTTGATTATGAGTTAAACCAAAACCTATAAATGTTATTTTGACTTTCTCTATTCTCATAACCGATCATTTACAATTATAAATGGTTCAGTTAATGGAAAAAAAAACACGGTTAATTTAGTTAAATTCCGGTTCTAGGTAAGATAGAGTTTAAACCCATTTCATTTAATATTAAGTCAAGTAGCAAATAAAAAATCTAACATGTTACTTACACTACAATCTAACTAGACACATCTACTTACAAGTTACAACTTTAGTCACTAACCCAAAAAATATATATTTGGTGGGAAAGTAGTTACGCATTGTCGCATTTGGTGAACTCCTCTGATCAAATTTATAATAATCTAGGATTAATGCTCCTAAGTCCCATGTGGTTCATCATATTCTACACCATATCTAGTATTCGGTTGGAAAATTGGTGGGCGGCTTCTTGACCTTTTTAGACTATACAATTCAAAACTAAAAAGAAAAAAAAATGGTACAACTTTCACATATTAATCATTTTTCTTTTAGATAAAAATGATCTCAATCATCTTTAGCATCACATTATCAGCGTTAGAGTTTAAATTGAAGTTTGTTTATTAAATTAATAAAGTAATTCAAAGTTAAAATTTATACATAGCTTGATTAGATTTACAAGTTAAAATATATATCTGTGGCGGAAGGAACTATGGAGTGATATTGGGTTCCTACCGAGCTCATACTCTATTCCTCAAGATAAAACTCCCAAATATTTTCAGAGTACTTACGTATTATTATACTTCTGATTCTACTTTGCCTATAGATTATAGTTTATGACATGATTTAGATCCTTAGAATCATAGAAAAATGCACAATTTATTAAGATATTATCAAATTAAATTATCTTAGTTTAAATGTAAGAAGATTATTTTTTAGTGGTATTTTAATATCCGATGAGACTTTAGTTTTATAAAGGGTGAGAGTTTAATCTATGTAGAGGAAACATTTCCTTTAAGAAAACCACTATCTAAATAATATTTGCTTAATTTATATGCAGAAAGACTATGCCAAGTAGATGTCCTGATTACCAACTTTTTATTTTCTTTTTCATGTTGCATTTATAATTTTATACCTATTTGTTATTCTTTATTTTGGATTAAATAAGAAAATATTTTTACTTGATATATTGTACTTTTAAATTTGATTTATAATTTTTCTACATGAATATTCTTTATCTAATCCTATTTTATTTTTAACAATTTTTTCCATCATTAATAACTTGTTTTAAGGATTTAAACTCTCATCATTTTGTTGATGGCCAACGTCATACGTCATATCATATCAGTAGGCTAAGAGTTATTAACAGTAACTCGATCATCATAATAGGGAACGAATCCACTAAAAATATGTTTTTGCCTAAAACATTTTAAATAGATCTAAATTATCCATTTTTTATGGATGGATGAGATACAAGTGTAGAAAATAGAAGGGTGAAGTGATATTTTAGGTAAAACGACTTTTGTTAAAAAAAAATTAAGTTTCCTTAACTTTTTTAAATGTTTATAACGTTTTTAGACGACGTTATTTAACAACAATATACCATTGAATCGAGCATTTTTATCTTTAATATTAGTACAATATTGATATATAGAAATCGACAAATAAGTTTATTTAGAAAAAAAACATATTGGATTCTGAAAAATCGTATTTAATTTTGAAATAACATGTAATGAATCTTAAATAATTGTTCTAGATTATGATAAACTGTACTGGCTTTAAAAACCCACGTTGGATATAAAAATAAACCATACTAGATTTTAAAAATCATAATCCAACACGTTTTTGTGTTATTTTAAATTCAGAAAACACATTTACATGCTATTTTACCTTTTAAATAATATATTTTTATGTTGTTCACCTTAAAAACAACATGTTTTGTGTTGTTTTTAAAAATTATGCTAGATTTTAAAAATCTTAAATATGCAAAGCGTTCGTTGCCGATCAAGCCATGGGCGTTGGAGAGGTCAAGTCGGGTTTGGTTAACTTTTTTTTGGAACGGCAATTTCATGTATACCAGGCTACCGCACCCTTTCAATAGAGGAGCCCCGTACCGTGTCCCTGCTAACGTCTTAGTTGGGGCTTCGGCGTTCCCCCGCAAAACCATACCGCCGGCTGTCAGTCTGTCACTTTACAGTCGTTGTGCCACTACAAGAGCAGAACTCTCTGACGTAACACAGGATGGGACGAAAACCCTGATGGGTTGGAGAATCAAACTGAATCAAACTGACAATCTTACCCAAACCATACTGTCGGGTTTAGTTAACTATTATTAAATTTCTCAAACTCTTTTATTTTAGTCATACTTCAAATACTAACACATAACTAACTAACTCCATTTAATTTGCTCAACTGTTTTCATTTAATTTACTAATATATACTTAAATTAATATTTCTATGTTTTTTAACACCAATACTTTTTATGTTTTTATTTTCATCCAAGGGTTTTTTTAGAGGTTTATTTTATAAAAAAGTTAAGAAAAAAACATAATAAGTTAGATTTATTGTTTTTTTTTCTTTTATTGGTAAGTTTATGCAGAAAAACATAACAAGTTTAGATTTATCATTGGAAAATACTTTGAGAAGAAAAGAAACCGACAGAACAAACAGGCGGGATAAGTCACGGAAGCGCTTAGCTGACCCACCTATCTGACAGCCAAGAATACTTACAAACTACCACGTGTAATCTTCCCATTCGGCAGAACCCTTGTTCATCCTCGTGACTTGATTGGAGGTGACTTCGAATAAATAACCGCGCTGTAACTGACACGTCGGTCCACCACATATCCCTTCCAGTGCTCCGCGAAACACATGATCCCAACCCACAAACTGTAACGGAGATCGCGTGACTCGTTACTGTTAACAACTCCCCCTGCAAAAAGGCGCCACCCCCACAACAAAGACAGAGTGATTACAGAGTTTTAGTGAGAGAAAGCTTCCATTTCTCTCTCTCTCTAAATCTCTCTATATCTCTACATATAGTTACACAATAATTCTATATATTATTGAGAGATTCTCTCCTTACGGCGGCCGGAAACGAAGCGATCAATGCAGGTAAAACCGTAAAATGATCGTAATTGGAGATTTGATTCTGCTTTACTTGTGCTTCCACATTGTGATTGAATGCTTAATTCCTTTAATTCATTGAAGAAGAAGGAATTGCTAGTAGTTTCGCGTTTGTTTTATGTTTCTAATTGTGTAAAGCGATTGTGTTTCGTGGAGTTTCTGCAACAAACAAATTTCAAAAAGTAACCGGAAATTACGATTTACATCTGAATTGCAGATTTGGTTTTGCTTTACTTGTGCCTCCTCATTGTGATTGAATGCCTAATTCGTTGTGTGATATAAGTTTTGATCTGTAATTCAGTTGTATATTGTTGCTGAGAAAAGTAAACGAAGATTGGAGAAGAAGGAATTGCTTTTAGTTCCTCGTTTGTTATATGTTTCTAATTGAGTAAAGCGATTGTGTTTCGTGGAGTTTCTGCAACAAACAATCTCAGAAAGTAACCGGAAATCATGATTTTGCTTTACTTGTGCTTGGACATTGTGATTGAATGCTTAATTCGCTGTGTGATATAAGTTTTGATCTGTAAATGGGATGTGTATTGTTGCTGAGAAAAGTAAATGAAGATTGAAGAAGAAAGAATTGCTTTTAGTTCCACGTTTGTTATATGTTTCTAATTGTGTAAAGCAATGTGTTTCGTGGAGTTTTTGCAACAAACAGTTTGAAAAAGTAACCGGAAGTTGTGATTTACCTGTTGCTTTTGGTTTGATTCATACCTTATTTATGTTAAGTTTGATTCATACCTTATTTATGTTAAGTTTATATTCTGGTGAATCCTAACACATGGTATGTTTTTTTATTAGAATAGTGAGTTAGAGACCTTTTGTATCTTTGTGCTTTATGATGCTATTTAAGTCATAGAATTGAGGACAGAACCGATTAACCGATTAATCGGTTATGATAGTTTGATTTAAATCATATAATTGGATTTCAATGATATGATTTCATATATGTTTTGTTATTGTTAGCTAAGCAGTTATTGTTACTTTTATAGGTTTTGCATTTGAGTTCATTTGATCTGCTAATACACCCCTTTACCAGAGGTTGCCTCGCTCGAATTCATCCAGTTTTGAGTATACTGCAAAATTGATGTCAAATTGTCAATGATTGATTGCCTTGTATGAAGCAGAATTGTTGAATAAAGTGGTGTTGGTGATTAAATTTAAGTTATAGTTTGAGAGGAAGCGTTATGGATTTCTTTGAAGGAATTACATATGAGCATGTCAATTTCATTTTTTCTGATGTTACATATCCTCAGGTAAATCAACATTCAACAAGACATACCTTTCATAATATCTTTCAATATAATTGTTTTTCAACCTTGAGCAACATCTATATTGGAAAAAGTTTTGATTTTTACTGTTTGATCGGTTTGTACATTTTATTCAGTGAATTACTAGGTAACTTTACTGTAACTTATTAATTTTTCTATGCAGGAGAGCACCCAACCCACAATAAATGCCAGTGCATACAAGTTCGCGTATTATGAACCTGAAAATTTGTCATACTACGATTATTGTGATGCTTATGCGATTAATGACGAGACATATGGGAACAATGGTTATATTAGGCAACTAGACAATACTACAACCATGGCCAATGAAAGAACTACTTCTGTACATATGCATCAAGATGGACATTCAAACTCGAGTTCGGTTGCTGATCCAGCAGCAGACTGTGAGTATTGATATCTCTTGCTATTTAGATGATACTAATTCTTTTATCAAGTAATTGCTATATACTTTTTCTCACCATAAAACACTACAAAACATTAAAAGACTGTATGCTTATAAATTTAGAAGGTTGAGATAGCTTCAAGTTGGAATAAATTACTTTAACCTTGAGAGAATCAATAAAATTAAAGATTATAAATCTCATGAAGTAGACAACAAAGTTGAATTTGACTTGATTGGGGGGTCCCCATAGATAGATGAATTACACAAGAAACACCTTTTGGGACCAAACAAATTCAAGAAATTTGGGTTTTCTTTTTCCTTGATTACCTAAAACAGGAATATTTCATAAAAAAAAAAAAAGGTACTACAAATAAAGGCAACAATTGTTATGTTTATATCATCTGAACGCTATGAGTCTATGACGATGTGATCTCGCATTTCTAATCCCTGTTACAAACTTAACAGATTAAACATTTCAAGTCCTAAACTAACATGTTGCGTATGCAAACTTTCAGGTCCACAGAGTAATCATAACCCTGGAGATTATCAGGTCTAATCTAAATCTTTCTCGCTATTTTTTTGTCCCATTTTCTATCTAATCTCTTTGATAACCAACTACTTCTTATTCAATTATGTTTAAATAGCAAGCTTAGATGTCTATATTGTACAGGTTGTGTGGGAAGACAATGTTGATCCTGACACTATGACTTATGAGGTTGGCTATGCTTAATCTTCATTAATTACATTTGCTTTCCTTATCTGTTTGTGTATGCAATGATTTTATGTTTTTATTTTAAAATATGAAGGTATAAGATTTGTTACAATTGATGTGATGTCAATTGCAGGAACTGCTCGAGTTAGGTGAGGTTGTTGGAAGTCAAAGTCGCGGTCTATCTCAGGAGGCTATTTCCATGCTCCCTGTTTCAAAGTTCAAGTGTGCTTTCTTCTGGAGAAAAAAAACAAAAAATGAGAGGTAACTAAATAGTTCTTGTTTTAAGCTCACTTTTTATACTTCACCCCATTTACCACAGTGTTATCAATCATCTCCATCTGACTAACTGACCCAATCATGGCCCGTATATTTCATGTTAAATGACATTAATCCTAACCTGGACACACTTAAAATCGTTACAAGACTTGTTGAACGCATATATCTTAAATGAGTCAAACGGGTTGGTGGGTTGTAATAAATGGATAA
>JBCNJP010000010.1:111256970-111273342 GCA_039602395.1 Deinandra increscens subsp. villosa
CTAAAACCCATGTTTAATGGCCTTAAATAATAATAAAAATAAAAATAGATATAAGTTGTTTTGAAACAATAATGTCATAAACAAACACAACCATGACGACAATATTATGATCCCATAACCGATTACGACTGGGGCCTAACTTCCTTACCTCCATGACGATAACACACTAACAATATCCATAAAAGCACAAACATCATAAAACCCTATCTTATTTCCATACTCAAGTTGATCTTAATTAATTTCCATTAAAATGGACCAATTCACTTTGGTCTAGTTTTCTTTTACTTTTCTTTGGTCTCTTATGATCCAAACAAACATTAGTAATAGACCAACAAAAAGAGGAGGAACACAATCGCAATGTGGGACTCCACTTCTTTTGATTTCTTCCCTTTCACGTTATGTTTTGTTCTCTTCTAATTCTCATTGCAACATGTGCCATGTGATGCCTTTTTGCCCCCATGAAGATGAAGAAGAAGAAGCTTATGACTTAAAGCATCACCTTATCTTCCCTTCCAATCTTTGCTTTTATTTCCATATTTTCCAACAATAATTAATTAAACATTTTTATAATTGTGAATGATTACAAAAACTGACAAGTAAAACAACTAACTTAGTTGAGAAGCAGATGGTTTTATTATATGATTATTTTATAAACGCTTTTTATGCTTTGATTATGGACCTAGGGTTATAATTAGCAAAAGTAACCCGAAATTAATATTAAAACCATCATTTATGTATATTTTTTTATAGATGAATGTTATATGTTGGAAAAGGAATTTGTTTTAATTTTTATATATAAGTAACATTTTAGTTATTTATTTTTCTTTATAAGCAATTTAAAAGAATTAATATAATTTTATTTGATCCAACATATAAATGGACTTAATTATTAATTGCAATTAGATTTAGTTCACCCGCGTCCAAAGCTGAAAGTTAACGATGATTTAACTAAACAGTTTATTAAAATGTAAAAGCTAAAACATTAGTATAGGTTCGGTTTTAGCAAATAATTGGACTAGACCATACCCTAGACATCCATATTTTTAATCTTATATTCATCTTTCTAGGATCATCTGTTTCACTTCTTTTGATTCATTTCCTTTCACGTCATTTCAGCGTTAGTTCGGATTAAATAGTACAATATTACCTTTGTTAAGAATTTTTTCCTCAATTACTTGTACTTAATATTATTTTTAAATTTTTTATCCTTTTATTATTTCTCCCTTAGTTTTACTTTGTAACATCAAGCAAAGTTGGACATTAAACTCTTCTATTATTGTTAGAAAAAAATCCAAGGTTCAAGTCTCATCCACACCATTTTATAAGATATTGGTGGACAATGAAGAATTGAACATTGTGTTTCATCCTGAATCACGGGAAAGGATTTACAAGCTTGTCCAATCCTCGCCCAATCGTGTAGATTGGGAGGGGGGGGGGGGGGGCGTTCGTGGGTTCCCTCGTTATGAGGTTTGAACTCAAGATAGTGAATATGTCTAGAGTATTGAGTCCCGACACACCGCTGAGACATTCAGCTTTCTGTTAAAAAAAGTTTTACTCTGTACCATGTATAAGAAAACACTTTGGTGTCATGGGTCACCAAGTTATTATTTTTATTTATTTAGTATTATTATCATCTATTATATAAAATACAACTTTTAATTTTGTCTTTATTACTTTTTTTTATTTTATCCGAGCGTAACGAGTTTATTAAAGAATTTGTTGGTGTAATATATATAGTTGTGTAACATAATATATTTTTTATTTTCAATCTCAAAGAATTTTGCATACGAGTTGGTGACATAATAGGTACAAATGTATATGTAACATAGTTTTTAAATTGTAGAGTCAGTAGTTTAAGTGTTTGATTGTTGCGTAGTTGTTTTTTTTTTTCGCTTAACGTAGCGTTTTAATACAACTGTTTTGTGTGCTCGCGTTGTCCCCACAACACCACCTTTATTACTATTTTTTTTAATCTTTTTAAATCATTTTTAAGCGTTTGATTGGTTTTAATTTTAGTTTCACACCGTTACATTTAAGTATCGAATTGTTTGTAATGTTATATTTAACCAAACTTCTAATATTAATATTGTTGCGTTGTTTTTTTTTTCATTTTCGTTTTTCTTTACATTGTGTGTTAGCAATACAACTGTTTTATATACGCACGTTTACAACATGCGGGTAGTAAATCATATATACACAAATGTAAGTGTGTAACAACAATAAATATTTTATTGTCTTTTCCTAGAAACAATAGAAAATGGTTTTTTTTTGTCTTTGGAAGTGCAAAATAGTGAATTCGTTGATTCTTTTTTCTTCTAATTTAATTGCCGTTATGTAGTATTTTTGTATTTTCATTTTATTTACGTTTATTTTTTTCTGGTATTAAATCCAAACATAACAAATTTAGCATATGAGTTGATGATGTAATGAGTACAGTTGTATAATGATACGAAGAGTAATAACGGTGTTTTAACGTGTAATTAATTATGTGATTTTAGTTGGTTAGTCATGTAGAAAACAGTCTCTTTCTGTATGTTATGAATTCCAGGTTCTAAGAGCTTAACGGAGCTAAATTGGTGCAAATTGAATGTGATTCAAAAACTACAAAGCTTGCATTACAGAAAATAATTATCAGGGACTGGAAATGAGTCTTGATACTTGAAAATCAATTCCTAATGGTCAACTAAGATTAGTCTTTGTTTTACCTGCTGAAAAACCAAAGAAACGCAAAAAAAATCACACTAGGACCGTAAGTTACGGTCTACGGGTGTAATTTACAGTCTCATAGAATTTTTTGGACCACAACTGAAAACGTAAATCAGTGAGCTTGGGAAGAAATTCGCGTAACAGAGACGTAAATTGTGGCCAAGGGCCGTAATTTACAATCTGTTACGCGAATTTCCTGATTTTCCAATTTTCAGCAATGAAGTTACCACCACCTAGTGTTTTTCATTATTATGACTTCAGGGACTTTCAGAGTCCGTTTTGGGTGCATTTCAATGAGCAGGTTTGTAGATTTCACTTTGTTTTTATGTTGATTCAAGATTTGGTTGAATTCAATAAAGATGCTAGGCTAAAATCTCTTCGATCAAACCTAGAGGCAGTGTTTATTTTATAAGTACTTTCTGGGGTTTTCCATTGTCTTGAACATACTCTAAGTCTATTCAATCGGTTCTTTAGATTTCAATTACTGTATGCGGTTGTTCAATTCGTTAAGAGCGGCGTAGTATGAGTTTTTACAATCTGATTCTGTCTCATTACAATTAGGAGATAGAAGATAATAACTTCCTAGCTTGTGTTCTTGGTGGTTGAATCATCCCACCATGTCAACACAACCGGACAGAGTGTTGCTCTCATCCTTAGCGATTAATTTCAATTGTGGTTATGTCTATGTAACCTTTCAATATAACTGGTAACCTAATCATGTATTTTTGCTAAGAAACCTTATGTCTAGCGGTGGTCATCTTTCTCAATTAATGTTTAAACTCAAAATTCACTTTGTTTGCAGTTCTTCAAATTCAATCACATCCAATCAATAATTTTTACACTTTGTAGTTTGTTAATCTATATTAGTTTAAATAATCAATTGCACCATATCACCAACCATAATATCTTTGTGGTTTGCCATGATCAAACGGAATATTATCATGGCGGGCTTTCAAAAACTAATGGTGCATGTGGGTTATCCGCATTACCACTATGTTATGTTGCATGTTGTTTCATGACCGGTTTAGTTTGATTATGAGTTAAACCAAAACCTATAAATGTTATTTTGACTTTCTCTATTCTCATAACCGATCATTTACAATTATAAATGGTTCAGTTAATGGAAAAAAAAACACGGTTAATTTAGTTAAATTCCGGTTCTAGGTAAGATAGAGTTTAAACCCATTTCATTTAATATTAAGTCAAGTAGCAAATAAAAAATCTAACATGTTACTTACACTACAATCTAACTAGCCACATCTACTTACAAGTTACAACTTTAGTCACTAACCCAAAAAATATATATTTGGTGGGAAAGTAGTTACGCATTGTCGCATTTGGTGAACTCCTCTGATCAAATTTATAATAATCTAGGATTAATGCTCCTAAGTCCCATGTGGTTCATCATATTCTACACCATATCTAGTATTCGGTTGGAAAATTGGTGGGCGGCTTCTTGACCTTTTTAGACTATACAATTCAAAACTAAAAAGAAAAAAAAAATGGTACAACTTTCACATATTAATCATTTTTCTTTTAGATAAAAATGATCTCAATCATCTTTAGCATCACATTATCAGCGTTAGAGTTTAAATTGAAGTTTGTTTATTAAATTAATAAAGTAATTCAAAGTTAAAATTTATACATAGCTTGATTAGATTTACAAGTTAAAATATATATCTGTGGCGGAAGGAACTATGGAGTGATATTGGGTTCCTACCGAGCTCATACTCTATTCCTCAAGATAAAACTCCCAAATATTTTCAGAGTACTTACGTATTATTATACTTCTGATTCTACTTTGCCTATAGATTATAGTTTATGACATGATTTAGATCCTTAGAATCATAGAAAAATGCACAATTTATTAAGATATTATCAAATTAAATTATCTTAGTTTAAATGTAAGAAGATTATTTTTTAGTGGTATTTTAATATCGGATGAGACTTTAGTTTTATAAAGGGTGAGAGTTTAATCTATGTAGAGGAAACATTTCCTTTAAGAAAACCACTATCTAAATAATATTTGCTTAATTTATATGTAGAAAGACTATGCCAAGTAGATGTCCTGCTTACCAACTTTTTATTTTCTTTTTCATGTTGCATTTATAATTTTATACCTATTTGTTATTCTTTATTTTGGATTAAATAAGAAAATATTTTTACTTGATATATTGTACTTTTAATTTTGATTTATAATTTTTCTACATGAATATTCTTTATCTAATCCTATTTTATTTTTAACAATTTTTTCCATCATTAATAACTTGTTTTAAGGATTTGAACTCTCATCATTTTGTTGATGGCCAACGTCATACGTCATATCATATCAGTAGGCTAAGAGTTATTAACAGTAACTCGATCATCATAATAGGGAACGAATCCACTAAAAGTATGTTTTTGCCTAAAACATTTAAAATAGATCTAAATTATCCATTTTTTATGGATGGATGAGATACAAGTGTAGAAAATAGAAGGGTGAAGTGATATTTTAGGTAAAACGACTTTTGTTAAAAAAAATTAAGTTTCCTTAACTTTTTTAAATGTTTATAACGTTTTTAGACGACGTTATTTAACAATAATATACCATTGAATCGAGCATTTTTATCTTTAATATTAGTACAATATTGATATATAGAAATCGACAAATAAGTTTATTTAGAAAAAAAACATATTGGATTCTGAAAAACCGTATTTAATTTTGAAACAACATGTAATGAATCTTAAATAATTGTTCTAGATTATGATAAACTGTACTGGCTTTAAAAACCCACGTTGGATATAAAAATAAACCATACTAGATTTTAAAAATCATAATCCAACACGTTTTTGTGTTATTTTAAATTCAGAAAACACATTTACATGCTATTTTACCTTTTAAATAATATATTTTTATGTTGTTCACCTTAAAAACAACATGTTTTGTGTTGTTTTTAAAAATTATGCTAGATTTTAAAAATCTTAAATATGCAAAGCGTTCGTTGCCGATCAAGCCATGGGCGTTGGAGAGGTCAAGTCGGGTTTGGTTAACTTTTTTTTTGGAACGGCAATTTCATGTATACCAGGCTACCGCACCCTTTCAATAGAGGAGCCCCGTACCCGCTGAGATCAGCCTAGAGTGTCTTAACCGTGTCCTGTACGTCTAGCTGGGGCTTCGGCGTTCCCCCGCAAAACCATACCGCCGGCTGTCAGTCTAGTCTGTCACTTTACAGTCGTTGTGCCACCACAAGAGCAGAATTCTCTGACGTAACATAGGGTGGGACGAAAACCCTGATGGGTTCGAAAATCAAACTGAATCAAACTGACAACCTTACACAAACCATACTGTCGGGTTTAGTTAACTATTATTAAATTTCTCAAACTCTTTTATTTTAGTCATACTTCAAATACTAACACATAATTAACTAACTCCATTTAATTTGCTCAACTGTTTTCATTTAATTTACTAATATATACTTAAATTAATATTTCTATGTTTTTTAACAGCAATACTTTTTATGTTTTTATTTTCATCCAAGAGGTTTTTTTAGAGGTTTATTTTATAAAAAAGTTAAGAAAAAAACATAATAAGTTAGATTTATTGTTTTTTTTTCTTTTATTGGTAAGTTTATGCAGAAAAACATAACAAGTTTAGATTTATCATTGGAAAATACTTTGAGAAGAAAAGAAACCGACAGAACAAACAGGCGGGATAAGTCACGGAAGCGCTTAGCTGACCCACCTATCTGACAGCCAAGAATATTTACAAACTACCACGTGTAATCTTCCCATTCGTCAGAACCCTTGTTCATCCTCGTGACTTGATTGGAGGTGACTTCGAATAAATAACCGCGCTGTAACTGACACGTCGGTCCACCACATATCTCTTCCAGTGCTCCGCGAAACACATGATCCCAACCCACAAACTGTAACGGAGATCGCGTGACTCGTTACTGTTAACAACTCCCCCTGCAAAAAGGCGCCACCCCCACAACAAAGACAGAGTGATTACAGAGTTTTAGTGAGAGAAAGCTTCCATTTCTCTTTCTCTCTCTAAATCTCTCTATATCTCTACATATAGTTACACAATAATTCTATCTATTATTGAGAGATTCTCTCCTTACGGCGGCCGGAGAACGAAGCGATCAATGCAGGTAAAACCGTAAAATGATCGTAATTGGAGATTTGATTCTGCTTTACTTGTGCTTCCACATTGTGATTGAATGCTTAATTCCTTTAATTCATTGAAGAAGAAGGAATTGCTAGTAGTTTCGCGTTTGTTTTATGTTTCTAATTGTGTAAAGCGATTGTGTTTCGTGGAGTTTCTGCAACAATCAAATCTCAAAAAGTAACCGGAAATTATGATTTACACTCTGAATTAGAGATTTGATTTTGCTTTACTTGTGCTTCCTCATTGTGATTGAATGCCTAATTCGTTGTGTGATATAAGTTTTGATCTGTAATTCAGTTGTATATTGTTGCTGAGAAAAGTAAACGAAGATTGGAGAAGAAGGAATTGCTTTTAGTTCCTCGTTTGTTATATGTTTCTAATTGAGTAAAGCGATTGTGTTTCGTGGAGTTTCTGCAACAAACAATCTCAAAAAGTAACCGGAAATCATGATTTTGCTTTAATTGTGCTTGGACATTGTGATTGAATGCTTAATTCGCTGTGTGATATAAGTTTTGATCTGTAAATGGGATGTGTATTGTTGCTGAGAAAAGTAAATGAAGATTGAAGAAGAAAGAATTGCTTTTAGTTCCACGTTTGTTATATGTTTCTAATTGTGTAAAGCAATGTGTTTCGTGGAGTTTTTGCAACAAACAGTTTGAAAAAGTAACCGGAAGTTGTGATTTACCTGTTGCTTTTGGTTTGATTCATACCTTATTTATGTTAAGTTTGATTCATACCTTATTTATGTTAAGTTTATATTCTGGTGAATCCTAACACATGGTATGTTTTTTTATTAGAATAGTGAGTTAGAGAACTTTTGTATCTTTGTGCTTTATGATGCTATTTAAGTCATAGAATTGAGGACAGAACCGATTAACCGATTAATCGGTTATGATAGTTTGATTTAAATCATATAATTGGATTTCAATGATATGATTTCATATATGTTTTGTTATTGTTAGCTAAGCAGTTATTGTTACTTTTGTAGGTTTTGCATTTGAGTTCATTTGATCTGCTAATACACCCCTTTACCAGTGGTTGCCTCGCTCGAATTCATCCAGTTTTGAGTATACTGCAAAATTGATGTCAAATTGTCAATGATTGATTGCCTTGTATGAAGCAGAATTGTTGAATAAAGTGGTGTTGGTGATTAAACTTAAGTTATAGTTTGAGAGGAAGCGTTATGGATTTCTTTGAAGGAATTACATATGAGCATGTCAATTTCATTTTTTCTGATGTTACATATCCTCAGGTAAATCAACATTCAACAAGACATACCTTTCATAATATCATTCAATATAATTGTTTTTCAACCTTGAGCAACATCTATATTGGAAAAAGTTTTGATTTTTACTGTTTGATCGGTTTGTACATTTTATTCAGTGAATTACTAGGTAACTTTACTGTAACTTATTCATTTTTCTATGCAGGAGAGCACCCAACCCACAATAAATGCCAGTGCATACAAGTTCGCGTATTATGAACCTGAAAATTTGTCATACTACGATTATTGTGATGCTTATGCGATTAATGACGAGACATATGGGAACAATGGTTATATTAGGCAACTAGACAATACTTCAACCATGGCGAATGAAAGAACTACTTCTGTACATATGCATCAAGATGGACATTCAAACTCGAATTCGGTTGCTGATCCAGCAGCAGACTGTGAGTATTGATATCTCTTGCTATTTAGATGATACTAATTCTTTTATCAAGTAATTGCTATATACTTTTTCTCACCATAAAACACTACAAAACATTAAAAGACTGTATGCTTATAAATTTAGAAGGTTGAGATAGCTTCAAGTTGGAATAAATTACTTTAACCTTGAGAGAATCAATAAAATTAAAGATTATAAATCTCATGAAGTAGACAACAAAGTTGAATTTGACTTGATTGGGGGGTCCCCATAGATAGATGAATTACACAAGAAACACCTTTTGGGACCAAACAAATTCAAGAAATTTGGGTTTTCTTTTTCCTTGATTACCTAAAACAGGAATATTTCATAAAAAAAAAAAAGGTACTACAAATAAAGGCAACAATTGTTATGTTTTATCATCTGCACGCTATGAGTCTATGACGATGTGATCTCGCATTTCTAATCCCTGTTACAAACTTAAAGATTAAATATTTCAAGTCCTAAACTAACATGTTGCGTATGCAAACTTTCAGGTCCGCAGAGTAATCATAACCCTGGAGATTATCAGGTCTAATCTAAATCTTTCTCGCTATTTTTTTGTCCCATTTTCTATCTAATCTCTTTGATAACCAACTACTTCTTATTCAATTATGTTTAAATAGCAAGCTTAGATGTCTATATTGTACAGGTTGTGTGGGAAGACAATGTTGATCCTGACACTATGACTTATGAGGTTGGCTATGCTTAATCTTCATTAATTACATTTGCTTTCCTTATCTGTTTGTGTATGCAATGATTTTATCTTTTTATTTTAAAATATGAAGGTATAAGATTTGTTACAATTGATGTGATGTCAATTGCAGGAACTGCTCGAGTTAGGCGAGGTTGTTGGAAGTCAAAGTCGCGGTCTATCTCAGGAGGCTATTTCCATGCTCCCTGTTTCAAAGTTCAAGTGTGCTTTCTTCTGGAGAAAAAAAACAAAAAATGAGAGGTAACTAAATAGTTCTTGTTTTAAGCTCACTTTTTATACTTCACCCCATTTACCACAGTGTTATCAATCATGTCCATCTGACTAACTGACCCAATCATGGCCCGTATATTTCATGTTAAATGACATTAATCCTAACCTGGACACACTTAAAATCGTTACAAGACTTGTTGAACGCATATATCTTAAATGAGTCAAACGGGTTGGTGGGTTGTAATAAATGGATAAAACATGTTGCGGGTTACTTGTTTAGTTAAAGATGTGACAACTGACAACCCAAAACTGGATTGTGTTCGTGTCGACTCAGAAATTGCCACCCTTAAGTTGCCATATAACTCTATTTCCCTGTTGAAGGGTATGGGTTTTATAGTTAGAAATCACATCATCAAAAAGTCACACCCATAGTTATTCATCATTGTGAATTATTCACAATTTATATGAGCTTAATCTGTCATAACACGATTCCAAACCGGACTTGCCAGGTGTGTGATCTGTCAAATGGAATATAAACGAGGCGAACGCCAGCTCACTCTTCCTTGCAAACATATCTATCACGCTGGCTGTGGCCGTCAATGGCTTAGCATCAACAAGGTAAACTCACTTCCTAAAGTTTTTTTTTTTACACAACACGCACTGGGCCGTGGCCTGCCATTTTCCACTTTCCTAACTGTATTATAACTGTCAGGCCTGCCCCATTTGTTACAAGGAAGTGCTTGTTCATACACCAAAACATTCACAAAGATTTTGTAAGTGAACATGTGAAAGGAGAGTGATCATTCCTTTAAACTTACACACGTATTAGAGCGATATTTAAAATTTCACTCATACCACTGTCTTATTCTTAACCTTATTTCCATCTTAGGTTTACTAGGTTGATTATCTTGTGTGTTAAATAAGTATACAGACTGATTATATATAGTTTGCTTTACTTCCATTTTGCTTTTCGTCATGCCACTTGAATGATCTGTGGTGTTAGGAACTTCACTTCAGTTTTACACACAACAATCCACACATTACACAATCCACAGACCGCAATATAACAACTCGACGAGACAAAACAAATCAAGAAACTGATAGATAAAAACATACATATATAACCATGTTTATGACAGGTTATATATAATCTTGTAGCCTAGGCCTTCTTTTTCAAACCTAAGGCGATGAGCACAACTTTAAGATAATCATATCTAAAACCCGCCGTTATCAGTTGCAACTTGTAATCGGTCCATGGAGGATATCTGAACCAAATGTCTAAAAGAGTGCCCCTCGTTATAACCACCTTCTCGTGACTGAAATTATCAAACGAATATTTTCCATGATATCTTCCAAACCCACTCTCTCCGACTCCACCAAACGGTAGGGCATCCACTACATACTGCGAGTAGTTTTTATCGTTATAATTAAGGGGTAAGATTCTCTAAAAACAGTGTTTTGTCTAAAAGCTATGAGAACACCTATTTTATTGCTTTTTTTTACTAGATTTATATTTTTTTATTGTATTCTAAACCCACTACAAAAAATATGAATCCAATATAGTTGACATTTTTACAGTTTTAAGGTGAAACACTGTTTTTATTTGGTTCCTTTCTAATAATTAAGTATGAACTTTGTTACTATATAATAAGTTATTCCTAATCTATTAGTATGTTAAAAAATTAAAATAAAATAATAGTACAAGTTAAAAGAATTACTTGAAGGATGGCATCATTGAACATAATGCCTCCTGATGATGTCTCAGAAACCAATCTTTTTTGAAGATTTTCATTTTCAGTGAAGGCATATAGAGCAAGTGGCTTTGGCCTTGCCCTTATGAAGTCAATACTATCTTCCATACTCTCCAACTGCATCCAAAAGATGTACTTACTGCACTAATATAAGTACCATAATCTAATGCATGCCATTTCGGGCTCGGTTTCCTTACCGTGATAATCGGAAGCAACGGACCGAAGATTTCTTCTGTCATAATTGCAGCGTCGAGTGGAGGATTAACCAATATCGTCGGCTCAATAAACCTAGATTGCCATGTATTTAGTTGTCTAGCTCATACAGAACCAATTTTAAGTAGAAAAATACAGGCCTATTTTCGATATAACTTCAATGATGGACTTACAGGCTTTCTTCATCCAACGAACCACCATAAACGACCGAAGATTTGACCATGGGGTCGTCCAAAAGACTCTTCAGTCTAGAGAAATGTTTGTTGTTGACGATCTTAGATATACTACAAGATCCATTTGGATCGTCTCCGTAGGATTGCTTTATATGTCGTATCAACGTTTCCAACTTAAATATAAAGACACTTTTTAAGATTAGCGTAAAAAAGAACAGAACAACAAGATTTGTAGTCTGTTTTGATAGTTAACGTATTATCAAAAGTCAAACAGACAGACCGCAACTTGTTATTGTATAAACTATAAATTATCCTTAGAAAACACAAATTATGTTTTTTTACCAGATTTTGAAGGTGTTTTTTGTCTGTTAGAGATATAATCAATTCCAATACAAGCTTGCCCAGCACACAGTCCAAATTTGCCCCAAACTATTCTTTTTGCTGTGATCTATAATAAGAAATACAACAAATTATTGGAGATTTAAAATAATAGTTAATAAATACTTTTAAGATACTAAAATTAAGAAAATAATTAAATAAACTGGAAATTACGTTAGTAGTCCAAGAACTAGAAAAGGAGTCAACGACAGCAGGACATTTTCCACCCAATTCCAAGGTTACAGGAGTCAAATGTTGTGCGGCAGCTGACATCACAACCCTACCCACACGTGTACTCCCTGTAAATACAATAAAAATTTGCTTCGGAGTTTATAAAAATCTGATGTGACCAAATGATATAGAGGATTGGGCTAATCTGACATACGTCCACGGGTTATAACTAAAAGAAATAGAAAATGGGCCCTAGAAGAGCCCAAACAACCCATGCATCTTCTTTGTCTTTATTAAACCCGAGCCCATCAAGACTCCATAATTCAACACCCGTAACACATACTTATATTTAATTTACTACGACGCAACACTTTAAAGTATTAGTATGTAAAAAAAGGTGAGATGAGTATAAACCTGTGAAGAAAATTTTATCAAATTTGTATTGAAGGAGTCTTTGGCCCTTATCTGATCCACCTTCGATAACCTTAACCGCAGAATTATCAAGGTAATCACGGATTGTTTCAGCAAGTAATGAAGAACATGCAGGAGCTAACTCTGAAGGCTTTAGAACAACAGCGTTCCCTGCGGCTAACGCTCCGATCAATGGTTCCAATGATAGCCCTAGATCATGTATATCATGATCATTTTAAACGTGTGATAAATGTGTGAAATTGTATAAATAATCTCTTCATACGTAACACGGATTGGAGGTTTTAGGATAACGTATATGGAGACCGATGATGTATTCATCTTCTTCAATTCCATCGCGATCATTAATTTATTAAAACTACTTTTGAACCCTTAAAATTATTCTCTTTGGTGGGAAATAAAGGTTCAAACCTTCGCAATGGTAAAACTTGGTGGAATTATAAAAAATTAGTTGTTAAAAAAAAGCATGTTTAATGTTGAATGACTTCCAAGTACATTATCCTTGAAGGTTTTTAAAGGATGTGGTCTTAGATAGTATTGATGCTATTTCAGTGCAATTAGAGATTGACTATTGATTGATCAGACTTTTAACTTATATTGGTCGGGTTCGGTGGTGCGGGATAGTGCACGCCCGTATCGATAATGTTAAGGGGGATCCAAGGGGGCAACGCCCCCGAGAGAGCGGGGGGTCCAAGGGGCGGCAGCCCCTGGCGGGGTCCAAAGGCTTGGAAATTTTTTATTTTGGACGATTCCTTCATTAAAATTGCACTACAAAATTATTTGGTCCGGGAATTTAATTATAAATTTCACAGGACCAATAGTGTAATTTCAGTTTCAATTGCAGATAACTGCAATTACGCTCCTCCTCTATATTGTCGATCATCGCCAGAAAAAAGGTTACGGTTTAAAAATTCTATCTCTGCAAAATTCTTGAATTCATCATGTTCGTCTCGATCGTATCCGATTGATTTTCTCGAGTGAACCACGAGAATATTCAATCTGAAAGTGTATCACGCTTTCGAGATTATCCAAGTTTTCTAACAAGTATAAGGGGTAGTGAGTACCAATTGGGAAGTTCCAAGATGAGATGATGAGGACAACACCAAGTGGCTCAGGAACCAAGCCTGCACTGCTGGGAAATGCAGCTATGGGCAATCTGACCTGTTAACAATCATGTGAAAATTACCATTTTGCGCTCAAAACATGTGTCATCATTCTGGTTATGTGTAGTGGACGTGAAAGGTCCCGGATAGCGCCCCAACACCGTCCCCTGAAACGCTATGTGTACAAAATTTGCTTCTCGTATCATATATATATAGCGCCGTCCTATCCTTTTCTAATTGGTTACTTTTCTTAATCTTTTTTTACTGGTTGATGGTTTTTCACAAATTATAAATTAATATAAGAGTAAATTACGGCTATAGTCCCTGTGGTTTGCACGTTTTACGGCTATAGTCCCTAGGCTTCAATTTTTACGCCTATAGTCCCTAATGTTTAGGGGTCCGTTACACCGTTCGTCCCTGGAGCTAACAGGCGTTAATAAATTTCGTTAAATGTGTATGAAAAGACCATTATACCCTCCTTTAAAAAACCAATATAAATATAAATTAAAAACAAATCAAAAAAGAAAAAAGAAAAAAAAAAGAGTAAATTACAGCGTTCACCACCACTGTTTCCTTTCTGGCAAATCCTCGTTCACCACTAGGGGATGTTCAACCACCGCCACCATTTTCATCTACCGCCACCACCATATCCGTTCACCGCCACCAACTTATCCAGGTTATCACCGACGTCTTCTCCGGTCATCACCACCAACCATTCCGTTCCCAACTTACTGAGATTGCTTTCACCACCCGTTCCGGCGTCTCATCACCACCAACCGTTCTGGCGTCTTCTCCCGTCATCAACACCAACACCGCGGACAACCACCACACCATCAATCCTTTGGCTGTGTCGAGGAGAACCCTACGGGAAGGAAGAGAGAGGTTCGGGCTCTGACCGGTTTCGCCGACAGGCGTCAGCTCCGGTAAGCCTCTTTTACGGCGATATAGTGTGACACTGGATCCTCTCCCCTTAGATGAAACTTGCGGCAACCGCCGTCCCATAGACATATAGGGTCCCGATGGTGGTGTTTTTCCCGAATAAAGGAGGCGGCGACTGGGTTTCGTGGATGGAAGCACATACCCTAACCCAGATTCATCATCGATCTCAACATTTTTAGGTTCTGCAAGTGTGTGGAGTAAATAATTTAAGAGTAAATTACCAAATTGTTTCAAGAGTGAAGATCAGGCAATGAAGAAAAAACCCAAGAGGAAATCAGTGGTGGCATCTCATAATAACTCCTCCTCGTCGTTTCCAAATATCTCGTTTACATATTTAAGCAGCTCTACTCTGTCATAATTTTCTGTTGATTTTGCATAACCGGAAAGACCGCAACGTAGAAGAAGATGATTTAATTGTCGGTCAAGTGATCGGAGATTATGCCACGGTGAATGTAGGTTGTAATATAATTGACTACAGGGACGAAAGGATAAATAATTGTATTGCAAGATGGTTCAATTGTTCTAGAAACATCGATTTCTTGGTGGTGGTTGAGCTTCCGTTGACAAACTCTCGTGTTAGTGGTAGTCGGCGACTGTGGTGGCGCCGTGGCGGTGAAGACTGGAAACGGTGGTTGAGCCTTCAGGTGAGGTTGAGGAATTAAAGAAGATGGGGTAAATCGTAATTTTATATTTTCTTTTATTTTTTTATTTTTTAATACAGGGGTATAATCGTCATTTCCAAAAAGTTAACAGATCTTTTTAACAGTCGTTAGCATCAGGGACCAAAGCCGTAATGAGCCGTAAAAGGTTAGGGACCAAAGCCGTAATAAACGAAGTTTAAGGACTGTAAGTGAAAAACGTGCAAACCACAGGGACGAAAGCCGTAATTTACTCTTAATATAATTAGGTAATAACTAGTGGGACACATCTTATCATAAATTATGACTACACATAAAAAAAAAATGATAAATGAAAAAAAAAACCAATAGCCTAAAGCTTATACATATATATAGACAAGCTTTTATACATAAATATAGACAAAGATATAGACCGGTGAAGAGTATAATTTATGATAAAGTACTTGCAATCGTTAAAAGTTGGAACTAAATGAACCAAAAATGAGACTTGACACATAATGAAGGATACAATCGGATAACTCACAGCCACGAAAGTAGAAAGGTAGGAATCGGATAACGCACCCGTTTGCATTACTAGGGGTGTGTTTGGTTGTGGAAAAGGTTTTACAATTTTTCATTTTCAGTTTTCTAGAAAAATAAAATGGGTTTTCCATCTCTAGAAAACAAATGGAATTGTTTTAAAAACGCGTTCTAAACCAAAAGATGGGTTTTTCATTTTCTAATATAAAAACTAAAAAACGAAAACGGAAAATAGAAAACAAAAAAAAGTATTTTCCAATTTTAGTTTAAAAGTTAGAAAACACCGTTTTCTGTAAAAAAATTTCTGAAAAACTACAATTTGAACGCGTTTTCTGTTTTCCATATTTTCTTAGAAAACAGAAATGGAAAACATGGTCTGTTTACATAAACGCACCCTAGAAGACTCAAATTCTAAATTTGAGAGTGGTGAACAATAATGTGTAATTTTTTCATTAAAAAAGTACCTTCTTTGGAGTCATCCATTGCTTCAAGTTTCCAAGAGCGTTATTTACGGATTTCACCACTGTTCCAATCTGCAGTGCACATACATACTTATTGCATCATTTAATGTTTGTCACAACTGAAATTGACT
>JBCNJP010000010.1:111273842-111295950 GCA_039602395.1 Deinandra increscens subsp. villosa
ATATAATTTGTCCATAAAAAATTCTTTTTGTCATAATTTTTCCTTAAAACCGTATTAGCAATTTCATTATGTTAGTAACTTTTAGTTATATACTTATATATGTTTGCTTATCTAGGGGGTATAATCAATGTCGTTACACTAATAGTGAATGGAAAGATATGAAAATGGTTGATAGCCTTTGGAGTGCCTTCAAAATATTCCTTTAAAACTCTTTTTTAATCTTCCTATCTCCTAGCGAAAAAAATGTGCATTGCATTTTTTTTCCCATCATTAATATTTAGTATTATAAGGAAAATACGAGATTGACTCGAAATGGGTTTTTGATTACGATTTTGTGGTTAAAAACAAACACGTACTAAAGGGTCTGTCGTCTAATAGCATATGATAATATACATTTTTTTTGTGTTTTGCCCTTGGAAATTGAAAATTCGAGTCATATGATGACATAAATTCGCTACACATAAGACCTTCCATTCACACGATAATTTTTACTCTTTTGTGTATTAAATTTAATTGTTATTTAAAAAAAAAGTTTAATATAATGTTTGGATTTAAAAAGTTCACAGTTCACATTACTACATATTACAATTCACAACAATTTTTTATTATTTTAATAGGTTTGGATTATTTTAATAATTTAGTTGGATTATTTTAATAATTTAGTTAGATTATTTTAATGATTTTAGTTGTTAAGCTAAATATTTTAATAGTTTTAATATATTAAATTAATCAAACAATATTTTAGTGATTTTTAAATATTTAATATTTTTTATTAGGTTTGGATTATTTTAATAATTTAGTTGGATTATTTTAATAATTTAGTTAGATTATTTTAATGTTTTTAGTTGTTAAGCTAAATATTTTAATAGTTTTAATATATTAAATTAATCAAACAATATTTTAGTGGTTTTTAAATATTTAATATTTTTTATTAAAAAATATTATGATTTTTTAAAAAGTTTATTAATATAATAATATTTTGGATTTATTAGTTAATATTTATGATTTTTTTCATACACGTTATCATAGCGGTAACCTCTACTGCAATGGTTTTGTGTGTTCGCGTTATTCCAGCGGTAATCTCTATTTAGATTATTTAATTTTATAATTTTTTTTACTTTTTATATTTTTGTTTTGGTTGTGTAATACGTAAACTTTTAAATGGTAAATATGATTTGGTTATAATTTTATAAGTGATTTTGGTCGTTCAATGTTTTCTTTTTTCGTTTTCATCCACGTATCCTTAAAGCAATGCAATGGTTTGTGTGTTTGCGTTATCCCCACGTTTTTATAAGTGATTTTGGTCATTCATTGTTTTTTTTTTCGTTTTTCTCCACGTATCCTTAAAGCAATGCAATGGTTTTATGTGGTTGCGTTATCCTCACGTTAACCTCCATTGATCACCAATAATTTAAGTTGTTGGTGGTGTAGCAGTTTAACTGTTTTATCTACCCATGTTATCCGAACGACTAAAACAACAAGAACACAACAAACGAGACCGTGTTGAGATGAACGAAGCCATGATTTTTTGTGAAACTCACTCTATGTAAAACAAACAACAAGCTAAGCTAATAGAACTAACGCAACAATATTGCAATTTTGGTAACATCATAACGTCATTCTTGAACACCTACGCGCAACATGCGGAGGGTTAAAATCTAGTTTCACTAACAAACGCAAAAATACACACAAAGCCACGACAAATTGTGGGCATTTCCATCATCACAAACCTTATTGAAAAAATCAACTTTTATCCCTAACGTTTTTTTTTTACAATATATATATTTCATGTTGCAAATCATAATCCCATTTCATTAAACCATGTTTAATAGCAACTTACAAAGAAGTGAGGGGTAACCGGGCAACAAGCTTCGCCGCAACCACCTTTTTATAGCGAACCCAGTTCTACTGAAAACAAAGTTTTGAGCCTTAAGAGACGACAAATTACAATGCACGATCCGTTGAATCCTACGCAGAAATTCAACCGCCTCAAGGGCAAGGAACCCAAAAGTGTCGAATGCAAAGGGGATAAACACGCGCTGATTGTCAAGACAGGCTTTCTCGTGTTTAGCAACCTTGTCGGATTCTGCCTTTAACGTCGCTTGCCCTGCAGTGAACCCAATGTCCCTGAGCCCAACAAGAGGGGACACAACAGTGAGGTCAACACAAGCGTGTTTCCCCCCGCCCAGCCAAACACCAGAACATCAGTCGGCCGTAAAGTAGACCTCCCCTTAAGCAGATCCGTCAAAAAGTTCACAGGGCCTCCTTTTTAATTGAGATCCCCGCACGTTTCAGAACATCAAACAGAACATCCCTAACCCAATCATGTCTATATTTAAACCCGGACAATTCCTTACAATGGACAGCATGCTCGCCAAAAGTATCCAAACAAGCTTTGCGGCACACCGTGCAAGGCTCATCATCGGGAAAGATAGGGATCATGAGCCTGCACTTGAGGATTGTCCGATACTCCACAGCTGACATATGTTGGCCCAAACCTTCGACGGGAATGATTGTCAGGAAATCTTGGGCCTGAGGGGCACGAAGACAAGCAAACTCAACTTTTTGACGGGGAGATAGGGCAAATTCCACTTACAAACTTTGGGAAATCTTGCTAAAAAGGGCACTCGCCAGAGTATCCTGAGATTTTAGAGGGGTGATGTCCTTGTTAGAAAAACTGCCTAGATCAAAATCAGGAAGTGAAGTGCATAAGCGATCAACCACGCACTCAAAATCGGAATCCATCACATTAGTACCACCCCCCAGAGGATATGATCCTGCAAGCTCCAAGATTGGGCCCTCGAGGGCACAAAAGCATATTTAGAAACATCCTCCGTCGAGCATAACCCCAGCCTCCTAAAACGGGTCGGAAGGGAAGCCAGGCGCCATTGGAGGTCCCGAAGTAAGCGCCCCCATTAACAACAATGTCCTCACTAGCCTCTCAGAGGCCCTTGTCAAAAATAGCGACACCCCCCCCCCCAACCAACATGCGTCGGCTGGCATGTCCAGAGCCCAAATAATAGATATGCAACACCCATACAAGACGGAGCACAAAGAGCTCACATTGAGGATCTTGCAGACGTGGGAGGCAATGCATTAGCCCCACGACAGAGGACGCCCTTTTCATAGCCATGCTACTAATGAACTCATCATCCCGACAAATAGCACTCCCCCCCCCCCCCCAGGAGTTTCACCCCTAGCCTCGGCCTCCCAATCCCAGAGGGGAACAACCCATCACGCTCCTTCACCCCATTGCACGACGGCCAAAAGACCTCCGTTTTCTTGATATTTAAAACAAGACCCAGCACGGGCTCCTCAGACATGATAATATCTAGAGCTTTAGCAACCTCCTTAGCGTCTCCAATGATCGTACCATCATCCACGTACCAAGCATGGAAGGGGAGCCTACAACGATCACGAATCCAGAGGACAAGCGGATGCAAACCAAGGGCGAAAAGAAGAGGCCCCAAGGGATCCCCCTGCTGAACCCCTGTGGTAGACCAAATGTGATTGTTGTTCATGTAATTAAAGTCTGGAAGGCTGCCCATATAAGAAATCCACCCATGGATGGATGGAGGGACAACGGGTCTGAACCTCATGCAAGAGGGCAGTCCTATCCACCAAATTGAAGGCATCGGAGAAAACCACGGTAAGCATAGCCAACGACCCATCTGAGTGGAACTCATGTAAGAACCGGTTGGCGCCATGGAGCACAGCCTCCGCCCTCCAAGGGACACCCACCCAATTTGAAAATCAGAAAGATATTTGGCCATCTCCTTCCCAACCAAATAGCACCAACAACAATAGGCCGGATCCAGTTGTCCGGCTTAAGCAGGGGAGTGAGAGGTGCGGACGCAACAAACCGCGCAAGAACCTTAGGGCACTTCCCCCTGTCACACCCCGAGAAATGACTGAATGTGGGCATGTGACTGATTTGGCATCATAGTCATGGTTACGAATGATTGACTTCTAATGAACATTTAATTAACCATTTGTCTTTCGAAAATATAAGTCTCAAACATTTTTTAAATATTTAAAGCCATGGCAACGGAAATAAAGTAGTGGTTACATGATAAATTTTCAAAAGACAATGTCATGAGATTTATAAACATAACTACCCTAAGGCGTAATCGTCTAAATCTCCAAAATGAAATGCATGAACACACGGCAGGTAGACCATGATATGACAAGCAGGATCGGAACAGAAAAACATGGAGTTGCAGTCTCTAATCACCTGAGAATTCAAGAATTTGAAATGTCAATAGAATTGTTGGTGAGTTCACAAGTTTTATGACACTAGAACTGCTGGAAATTATGTTTGAAAATGTTATGGCCCAAATTCTGGTCCAGCATCCTGGGTAGCCTTAGCTTCCTAGCACAGACAAATAATCCTAGAGACTTCCCAGGATACTAGAGACTTCTTAATATCCTGGGTCAAAAGGATGATCCTGGATAGTTTCGACATCCGGGGATAGCAGCAAGTTCCTGGATTAGTCAGGCATGCTGAATCATCCCAGCATGCTGGGCACTAACGATTATACTAATCAATGTTTGTCACGTGTTTAATAAGTGCATGACTTGTTTCCAACGTTCATAAGGACTTATTCAACTAAAAATCAGGAGAAAATCCCGAGATATCAGGTGGAGTCAAGACTATAAAAACTATTTCGGTTAAGAGTCTTATATTTAAGGCCTTTAAGTGCAAGACAAGGCTCTAACGTTCCTAATAGCTCAGTCAACCTTGATATTCGGAGGTAGGGGTGAGCAAAAAACCAAAAAACCGAACCGAACCAAAAAAAATGACAAAACCAAACCGAAAAAAACCGAACCGAAAAAAATCGAACCGAAAATAATGGTTCGGTTTCGGTTTCACGTCGATTAAAAACCGAACCTAACCGAAAAACCGAACCGTTTAAAAAACCGAACCGAACCGAAGGTATATGTGTAAATTAATGATTTATGAAGGGGCATTATGAAACTTAGAACATTATTATTTAATAATAATATTCTAAATTATATAAAATTACAAAAAAAAAACACTTTAGTGATCCGTCCGACTTTCCATCTCCAACTTCCCGCTTCTTCAGTATGAATACTATGTACATGTACGCCTCTTAATGTCTTCTAGGGTTTGCTCAAACTAATGTAAAGTGGTAACTTATATCATATCCTGCAGATTTCTTTATACGTGTTTGGTTAATTGGGTTATGGCGGTATTTGTAATTGAATTCGTAGGAGTTTAGTGTGTATCGGTGTATGTGTATTTGGGTTTTTAGGTTGCAATCTCTGTGGTTTTGTAAATATGTATCAGCTAGTTAGCTTCTCTGTTGATATGGGGCTCATAATTATTTTTGAAGTTAAACTGATGTCAAATTTGTTTGGTTTCTTGGATGCTATAAACACATTGATATTAATCATCAGTTGAAGTTGAAACTCTTACTTTGGGTACATTATATTTACTATCAGTTGATTAAGCTATGGACCATACAGTATGCTGGAAAAAAAAAACCGAAAAAAAAACCGAACCGAAAAAACCAAAAAAACCGAAAAAACCCGAAAAGAACCGAAACCGAACCGAAACCGAAAAAAACCGAACCGAAAAAAACCAAAACCGAATGGTTTTTTTTCTTCTAGGAACCGAAACATTCGGTTTCGGTTCGGTTCGAGCCAAAAACCGAACCGAACCGAACCATGCTCACCCCTGTTCGGAGGGAATCCCTACAAATCAGGTGGAACAGGTCTCCAAATGATCACAAAAACAACTTGAACACCTGTAGCATCCCCGGAAATATTTAGCATCCTGGGTCAATTCTTGTTTTTAGCACGTGTTGTTTGACCAGGCATGGTTAGCAACGTTCTAATAGACCAAGTCAAGCTTAGAGAGCACGTTGAGTGAGTTAAAAGGCGCAAAAACCGGACTATAACGGTCATAATCAGTTGAAGACTCAATCCTTGAAAATTCGGATAGTTAGTTAGCCCATTTGTACTATAAATACAGTGGCTTAGGCTTATTTTAGAGGACTTTTGCTCTCGAACTCACACTTGTACGCACTCACTCACTTAGAACAACCACCAACTCTCTGTACTTAACATTTTTCTATGAAATAATAAACTAGCAACGTGTGTTATCGTTGCTCGGGGTTTTTTATGCCGGTGGTCCTTGGAGACATCCAAGGATTAAGGGTTTTTCCCCCGTACAAATCTCCGTTTTCTTGCTTGCATCCTGGGAATTCATCGATTGTGTATGCATACTGTCATTATTTCCTTGAAGTCAAACTGTTTCAAACGATTTAATATATTTGCATCCAAGGCACCATACCTCACAAACGAATTTGGTTACTAAATTTAGTTTGTTCGACACTGTAATTTTTAGCCAACACAGAAAATGTTTGGCCTGTCAAGATATTAGTTTGTTTGACACTGTTGTTGTAAAGATCAAGCATGAACCTTGAATTCAAAACTAACTATTTACCCACTCTTGGTGTCCTTCCCCAAGAACACCGAATGTCCAGAATAACAAATGTACCCCTTGACTATAACCATGGAGTCATGACTGGAGCGACCAAGTCGAGGCGGGGTCTTCAACCCAAATAGATCTATTCACAAGCTATCGTTTCAAATGAACTAATTGAATTCAATTAATAGTGGGACTTAGGAATATAACATGAATCAACATGAATACACAAATTTGGGGAAATGAAAAGAACATGTAATCAATACTTCTTACAGTTATCATAATATCTGACAAAATGAAATTGAAAGACATTCATTGAATTCTCCCCCAAGTTAGAAAACAGAAATGTAAAAGGGGCCGTGAAGACTCACTTGTTTAAAGATGGACTGACAGATATGATGGGTTGAACTTAGCCTAGCAAACGTCTACAAGGTAATGTTATGACGTATTAGGGTTTGGCTATCTTGAGTTAGTGAATATGTCACTCAATGTTCAAGGTTAAGTCTCGACTGTTATTAACCCGATGACAGTGATGGAAATCCTAGGATATTATTTATTGGCTAATAAATAATATTGAATTTGATGGAATTTGTTATTTATTTGAATAAATAAATAATAGTTGGAATTTTGCGTATGAAAAATAAATATTGAATAATATGGATTATTTTTCATTAATCGTTATAAAAATTATGAATATTTAATTCATTAAATATTTGCAAGGTTTTAAACCCTTTAATTTAATAAATAAAATTTTTCATTTATTAGGGTTCGAATGCGCATGTTATACCGCGCGTCATCATACGGTATAAGTCTCGTTTTACGAAAAGAATTTCGATATTTGAAAATATGTCTATTTGTATGAAGAAATGTTTCCAAAAATATATGAAGTTATATTTTGGTAAAATTAAGTGTCGGTTAGACCGGTGGTTAGCAGGTTTCACCGGTTTGACCGTTCTGACGCAATTATATGAATTTTTAAATTTCCTTAACACTTAGGATTTATTAATAGGCTTGTTTTAATGTGGTTTAGGGTCTTAAGGTTCCAAGTGTGCCGGTGGGAGTTTAACTTGTAAAATTTTACGTTTTCGAGTTATCGAAAGTTACAGTTTTGGTCCGGTTTACTTCTAAAACATGTTTTTCCACTTTTGAACCTTAAGAAACATTTTTATATGTCAAAATGAGTATGTTTTATGTTCTGGACCAGATTCAATTCTTATTAAAAAATAAGTTATATTTTTCGTCGAAAAGTCGTATTACGGTATCTGATTGTTCCGTTTTCAAGTGTTTAACTTCCGAATCACTTTATAAATTTGGAAAATTATCTTGGTAGCCCTAAATCATATGTTACAAGTCCTAAGTGATCATTTGTTAGTCACAAGGATTTTTACTTAATTTTCATGAAAATAAATGATATTTATATCATTAAACTCCATTTCTTTGAAATTTCATGAATAAATTTTTAACAACACTCTTAGTGACTCAAAATCTTCTTATGACAAGTTTGGGTTTAGATTTAAAGTCAAAATCATGAAGTGCTTTTAAGATTGTAAAAAAATATTTATGTTTCAAGATGACACTCTTTGATGACACACAAAATGGAGTGTCATGTTTGTCAATTTTTAACATAATATATATTTCTTCTAAAGCTTGATTTCCAATCATTAGATCTATGTTTTTTTCACCACAACAAACATACTAAATTACATGGAATTCATAGTATGTTGTAGTTTATGAATTTTATCACCAAATATGATTCTTTTAACGCTACTAACATGTTTGTTTGCTAGTAAATCATCCAACAACACAACCAAGACTTAATCATGAACATGAATTTGTGACATTACATGAATAAATCATGGAATAAGTTAAGAAAAGAAAGAGATTTCCTCACTTAAACTTAACTCGGATCGGTAATGACTTGATGAGTTGTTGATTAAGCTTCCAAATTTAGCTCCTAACCCAACCTTGATCTTGAATTTGAAAGAAATGATGATGAAAGAATGAAGAATGATCATGGATTTTTGATAAGAAACAAGAGGTTAGGAAGATCCTTGATGAGAGGTTAAAAAGTACATTTTATTTAGTAATAAGCATCCCCTAAACACACCAAGTTGGATTTAAAAGATATCGATTTAAATAGATTTTGGTGTTTATTTTCTTATGGTGTAAATATGCTTAAACGATCCAGTTAAGTTTAACATGAACTAACTACGAACTTTAGAGTTATATCTATTTTTATGTATTTGTTATTTTCTTTTTTGTTAAGTATTATATATTAAATGTTTCAAAACATAAAACATTGGCTGGCAGGCTATGGATATATCTCATAAATTACCAGTAGAACTTTTGAAGTGGGAATTAAAGAAATGTGGAATTCGATGGAGCAGCAAGTCAAAGCAAAAGGAAAAGAAATTTAAAAGAGATGCTCACGTGCTGTCATTATATTTTAATTAAAACCACTAGGACTTGTCCTAGTGGTTACCCCCTTGGCTCTTAGGGCTTTGGTTACTATGTGACCCAAGTTCTAATCCAAGGGGAGGCAGTTTTAACCCATGTTGTCCCAGGAGGGGGTTTCTGCCAGGAGAAAGCTTCAGGAGGGGGTGTCTTGGTTCTCACGGAGGTCCGAGTAATCGACCTTGGACATAGCCCCGCAAGGGTAGGTTTACACGTGAGACCAAAGTCGCCTGATCGATGCCGTTCCAAAAAAAAAATGATCGAGGCAAAGTGTGAACACAATTGAAAGAATTCACGTCCCAACGGAGCATCGTGGCGCGAGGCAGTAGAAGGATTTGTCCCTCGCGACACGCGAGGGATTCATTGTCGGCAGAATTCTTTTTACGATTTTGATCGTATTTAAACATCATAACTTTATTTTTAGGGTTCTTAAGTTTTGTTTTACGGCCAAAGCCGTCCCAGACCCTTAGGGAACGATTTCTTTTAGTTTTTTCTTGTTTTTAAGCGGATCGATTATGCTTGTGATGTTCGGCTAAGTCCGAGTGATTACCGACGGTGAACGGTTAGCGTATTACTATTCTTTCAGTTATTCTTTGTCTATTTTCTGATTCTATAAACATAGTGACAATGTTTGATTCATATGGATGTTCAATTTAAGTTTATTTATCTTGCGTTTTGATTGCATATGTGCCCCCCGCTCCCGGACTACCTTAATTGCATAGCTCTAGGACTATACTTAGCACGTGTGTGATTTGAATGCTAGGTGAATAGATTTTACAATTCAACTTAGGGTTTGTGAATGTGTTTCGCTCTCCGCTCCCGGACTACCTTTCTAAGCATAGCTTTAGGACTATCCTGTGTTGCATGTGAATAGATCGTAGGTTGGATTGGGTTGAATTGATTAACTGAATTGGATTAGGAATTAGCTAACCGGGATCCTGAGGTTGTCACGTTTTAATTTTTTGTTTTCTAGTTCAAATCAGCATTAGTTTTCTTTAGTTTTTAATCCATTCAAATTAAACAGCCAAGAGGCAACTTTTTATATTTTTAGTATTTAGGTTAGTTTAGTTAATCTAGGTTAGTGACAGTAACTTAGGTTAGATAATTAGAGTCGCTAATAACCACCAACTCCCTTGGTTCGATACCCTAGCTTGCCCTACTACAGTTTAAGTTAGGTATTTGTGTAGCGGTCACGACACCCGTTATCAAATGAAAGAATATAAGAAAGAAAATGAAAGATTAATGAAGATTTAGAAGTTAGAAGTGGATTACCTTGATCCAGAGCCATCCCAGACCCTTAGGGAACGATTTCTTTTAGTTTTTTCTTGTTTTTAAGCGGATCGATTATGCTTGTGATGTTCGGCTAAGTCCGAGTGATTATCGACGGTGAACGGTTAGCGTATTACTATTCTTTCAGTTATTCTTTGTCTATTTTCTGATTCTATAAACATAGTGACAATGTTTGATTC
Source organism: Deinandra increscens subsp. villosa (assembly GCA_039602395.1). Lineage (NCBI taxonomy): Eukaryota > Viridiplantae > Streptophyta > Magnoliopsida > Asterales > Asteraceae > Deinandra > Deinandra increscens. Next base: position 111,284,220 of record JBCNJP010000010.1, read on the forward strand.
ATATGGATGTTTAATTTAAGTTTATTTATCTTGCGTTTTGATTGCATATGTGCCCCCCGCTCCCGGACTACCTTAATTGCATAGCTCTAGGACTATACTTAGCTCGTGTGTGATTTGAATGCTAGGTGAATAGATTTTACAATTCAACTTAGGGTTTGTGAATGTGTTTCGCTCTCCGCTCCCGGACTACCTTTCTAAGCATAGCTCTAGGACTATCTTATGTTGCATGTGAATAGATCGTAGGTTGGATTGGGTTGAATTGATTAACTGAATTGGATTAGGAATTAGCTAACCGGGATCCTAAGGTTGTCACGTTTTAATTTTCTGTTTTCTAGTTCAAATCAGCATTAGTTTTCTTTAGTTTTTAATCCATTCAAATTAAACAGCCAAGAGGCAACTTTTTATATTTTTAGTATTTAGGTTAGTTTAGTTAATCTAGGTTAGTGACAGTAACTTAGGTTAGATAATTAGAGCCGCTAATAACCACCAACTCCCTTGGTTCGATACCCTAGCTTGCCCTACTACAGTTTAAGTTAGGTATTTGTGTAGCGGTCACGACACCCGTTATCAAATGAAAGAATATAAGGAAGAAAATGAAAGATTAATGAATATTTAGAAGTTAAAAGTGGATTACCTTGATCCAAGAAAGTGTTAGAAACTTAGATTGAGTGGTGGTTGGTGGTGAAAGATGGTGGTTGGCGGTGGTTTATGGAGGGCCGGGAGCAAAGAGATGGACTAGAGAGAAGGGTGTGTTTGTTCTTGAATGGGTTAAGTGTGAAATGAAGTGGTTAAGTGTTATATAAGGTGGTCTAGTGGGCTTGGGTTGCGGTTCAAATGAGCCGAAAAAGGGAGGTGGTTCGGTGGTGGTTTGAACCGAGAACAAGGAGAAAGAAGAGAGGAGGTTGAGCAAAGCTTGAACCTTGGCTTGGTCTCCTTTGAACACACTTTGTTGCTTGATGAAAAGTGAGCTATAGTGATGGTGTAGAGGTGCACTTAGGCCGGCTCAAGGAAGGGAGAAGGAGGGACAAGGTGACAAGTTTTGTCATTTGTGGGATGGATATAAGCATTACCCAAAGGTTAGTGAAGGTGTAGTGTACTTAGCCAACAAAAGTGTTTAGTATTTAGATGACAAAATGGTTTAAACATGTGCTCATAGGAATTTACATCCAACTAGTGATCAAGAGGTTTAGTTAGTTTGGTTAGGGGATTCGGTTAGAACCGAATGAGAGAGGGAGGAAAAGAATCGAAAAAAGAAAAAAAAGAATGAAGAGGATGGGACTCGAACTCAGGAAGGCCGAAAGAAAAGAGAGGAAGAGATTGGGCTTGGCCCAAATCAGAAAAGGAAAGAGGAGAAAGACGGGTCGGGCCGGGCCCGTGGGCCGGTCTATCGGGCCGAAGAGAGAAAGGGAAATGGGTCGGGGGGTTTGGGCCACGGAAAAAGAAAAAAGAGGAAAAGAGGAAGGAGTGGGTCTGGTAGGCCCATTGGGCTCAGTGGGCTGAACCGGGTCTCGGGTCGGGTCGGGTTGAGTCCGGGTCGATCCAACGAGTCCAATGACACTTCGTTTGAGTCAAAATGATGAATGGGTGAAAAGTCGGTTTTTGGCTCGAGAATGAATGATTTATACATATATCAATAAAATATTTAAACATCGCGTTAAATTTTGAATGAACGGAAATGTGGCGCAGCAGGAACCTTGCTTAGAGCACCCGCTAAGGCATGGGAAAAGGCCATACGACAACTATACATGACACTCTTCACAGTAATGACATGGAGAATAACGCGGCCGAGAAGGACCTCGTCCACCACCACACCCTCAGCTAGAGCAGCGCCCCTCACAACGAGTGACCGGGGGATCCCAACAATAAACTCACCCACATCCCCAGCCACCCTCCCGAACTTAGTCGCGCCGTCCTAATTTAAGACCCGAGTCCCAAATGCTAATGGCTAGAATCTGCAAAACTTAATACCCTAGAAATTGTTTTTCGTAACTTGATGATTTTGTTTTGTGGAGAGAATCATGAAAAATTAAAGATTTCGCTTTGTGGAGGGAATCAAGAAATGAAAAGACGAAGGCTCCGCTTTGTGGTGGGAATCAAGAAAAGAAAAGTTGAAAGCTTCACGTTTTGGGAGAAAATTAGGGCCCTCGAAAAAAGTGAATATTCAAAAGCAATCTCAGGAGTATTGACGGTGCTTTTTTGATGAAAACTGCAAGGTCTATGTGAAGAGGTCTTGTATTCTGGTTTTTATGCAAGCTGATGTGTCCGAGACTATCAATTATAAATTAGAACTCTTTGGCATTTGCCTAATACTTTCTCCAGTCGTGAAATTCTCAGAGGAGACCACAGATGTGATATTCTTTGCTTGCCGATTTATTAGGATGGAGTTATTGCGCGCTGAGGGGGAATGTCTATGATTTTAGTTTTGATCGTGTCGGTTTGCATGAAGATTGATGCATCACTATTTACTAATGTCACACCTTGTAAAAGTTGTGTCGGCATGTGATGTCATGGATTATAGTTAAGGTTACATTGAGCGACATCTAAATGATTTAACAAAAATAGCCGTTTTAAGTTAAAAGGAGTTTTATTACGAATCGCATCGGAAATCATTAGTGCAACAAAAATCATTACTAGGTTTTGTTCAAATAGTTTACAAACAAAAGATTATAAACATGACATCAAAGTAGACGTTATGCAAATAAATCTTCAAAGTGATCTGGCTGGGACTATGACTCCATGAGATGAAAATGATGTAGGTCCTAACATGATTCACCATCCACACACGAAATGTAGTAGTCAAACACCTAAGAGTTCATACACTAAAAATGATCAACATGGCGTTGGTGAGTTCACGGGTTTTAAACGACTCAATTGATAACATTTAGATAAACAATGTTCGATAACCAGTTTGACTTGAACGATAATCATTTTGACATTAGATAAGATAATGAAATATTATTACCATGAACCTTTCTGAAATTAACTGTTTACCCATTCATGGAATTCTGTCCAAAAATACCAAAGGCCAATATAATTGTTATGTACCTGGTGACAATAAGATGGGAGTCTAGATTGGAGCGACGAATCATGGGCATGGGTGTTAACCTAATTGATCTATTCGTAAGTCATTGTTTCACACAAAATTAATCGGATTGAATTAATAGTGGAGTTTCATCATAGCGTGAATCAACATGATATAATAGGGGTAGAGGAAAAGCTCATGTAATCAATATGTGTTACGATTATCTACTATGTTAATCATGAAAAAAAGTTGATACAAATCTCCCCCAAAGTATTTAAAACAATTTAAAGGAGGGGTAACCCGTTAGTATTGTTGGTAATTACTTGGCATAGAAGATATATTTATTACCCAAATATACAAGTTTCCGTTTTGGTTCGGGAAAAATTAGGAATATATTTAGCAAAATATACAAGCATTTCTCCGATAAATATGATGTCAAGGATAATATTTAATTTCTTAAATATTAGGGTTATTGGCTTGAATTAATCCCAACTATCACTTATTGGCCGGGATCACTCCCAACTAAAGAAATCACCACCGCCACCCCCAAATATGAACCTAATTTCTGACAACACTCCCTTCGTTAAAAAATCGTGTCATAAAATGTGCATAGCGTGTCATATAATGTGCATGAGGGAGTGTTGTTAGAAATTAGGTTCATAGTTGGGGGTGGCGGTGGTGATTTCTTTAGTTGGGAGTGATCCCGGCCAATAAGTGATAGTTGGGATTAATTCAAGCCAATAACCCTAAATATTATTATTAATTTTGGACAAGTTATAGACAGATATGAAAATTTTGAACTTGACGTCCAAAATATACGTCTTTTTCGGTGTTCGTCAAATACGCGGTATTTTCCAATATTCTCAAAAAGTTATATATTTTCTTATAAATAAAATTACTTTTATATCAATATGAGTAAAATATAAGTCGTTATATTTTATGTTTCCGAAATGACATTTTTATGGTAAAAGTATCGGTTTCGTCCTTACGACTCGTTTTATGACTTTTAGTTTCCAAAACACTTGGTAAACATATGTTAAGGTACTTTAAGTATCAAAACAATCCTAACACAAAATTTAGCTCACGAAAACATATGTTTTCAAAATTAGGGTTTTCGGCTCTCAAAAATGTCGGCTTTCATATCGGTTTTTCTCTTAAACAAGATTTTCCAGTTTTGATGTTTATTTTCATATTTGGCTACTTAAACATGACCATTTTCTAGTAACTTTAAAATTTGATATATTTAAAAACTTTGTCGGAACGTTTTTGCCGAACATGATTTTGAACTTTCATAGAAGGTGATAAAAGGAAGAAGTCTATAATATTATTTAGGTCTAGTTGTTGAGTTGCATTCAATAGAAAAAGATTTTAAAGAAAGTCAAGATATATAATCTATGCACATTAACCTCATGGAGCTCTGTTAACCTTTTGATTAATATATTTACATATATTTCAAACAATATCATTATTAATCATTAGCTTAAAGTTGAAGGGTCATGCTTCCTTTATCCCAAATCTTTCTGACATTGTCCCTCCCATATTTGATTTACATGTTATAGGGAGAGGTTCAAATGAGAAGTTTGTTTTGAGTAAGAAGGATAAGAAGAAATTTTAGTAATTGGATCTTGATCTAGTCAAAAAGTAAGGAAGGGTATTTTAGGCTTAGCCACTTTTGTTGACTTTTTATCTACTTCCCCTATTTTCTCTAAACATTCATAACTTTCACATACGACATTATTTTTTTTAAAAAATTGCACCATAAAAACGAGCATTTTTTAATCTTTAAATGAAATTTTTTACTCTTTCGAATTTTGACACAATGTTCAGGTCATTGTGTCATTGTGTTAAAATGTTCAGATCATTGTGTCATTGTGTCGTCGTGTCAAAAGTATATATAGTGTTGATATATATAAAATTAAATACTCTTTCGGTTTTTAGCATCATATGAAACAATGATCTGAACATTTTAACACATCATTGTGTCATTATGTCAAACTATTATGATCATTGTGTCATTGTGTCGTCGTGTCAAAAGTATATATAGTGTTGCTATATATAAAATTAAACACTCTTTCGGTTTTTGGCATCATATGAAACAATGATCTAAACATTTTAACACATCATTGTGTCATTGTGTCAAAATGTTCAGATCATTGTGTCATTGTGTCGTCGTGTCAAAAGTATATATAGTGTTGCTATATATAAAATTAAATACTCTTTCGGTTTTTAGCATCATATGAAACAATGATCTGAACATTTTGACACAATATGACACAATGATCTGAACAATTTTGACAGAATGATCTAATCATTTTGACACAATGACACACTAATCTGAACATTTTGATACGATCGAAAGAGTAAATTTTTTTTTTTAGTTTTATATATAACAACACTGTACGTGTTTTAAAGATAAAAAAACGCTCGTTTTTATGGTGTAATTTTTTTTATAAAAATAATGTCGTATCTAAGAGTTCTGAAGGTTTAAAAAATTGGGGGAATTTGATAAAAAGTCAAAAATACCCTTTTATCTATTGTTTTCTTTAGTTTTTCTCTTTAATTTTACCCAGAAAATTTTTGAGCCATAGATCTTCATTTAATTGAAGATCTAATAGCCATGATTCCTTCTTATCCTTCTTTTTTAAACTAAACTTCTTACAATAACCTCACCCATTATATATAAGGTTAGGATAATTTAAGAATTTTTTATTTTGAGAATTTTAGAGAACCTTTTAAACTACTCATTTTCAGAGGGGTGGCAAAAGCTCTTTGAAAAGGGACGAATGTTTAAACTTTAATAATGATACAACAATAAAAAATTAGCCGTTCATAAAAAAAAAAGAATTAATAAATAATAGTTGAGTGTTTAACCCTATTTAACTCTGCATTTTTTCTTTTCTCATCAACTTTTCACTTTTCCATTATTAGCTTTTCATAAAGAAAATGTATATATATATATATATATATATATATATATATATATAAATATATATAATATTTAATAATCACCTTTCTTATGTTTGTTTTAACCCTATTTAGACAAATGTTTAAACTTTAACAATGATAAAACAATAAAAAAAACTAGCTGTTCATAAGAAAATAAATTAATAAATAATAGTTGAGTGTTTAACCCTATTTAGCTATGCAATTTTTCTTTTCTCAGTAACTTTTTCACTTTTCCTTTATCACCTTTCCATAAATAAAAACTATATATAATATTTAGTAATCATGTTTGTTTTATAGAATCCCATGTCTAAGTCGTCTTCATATCTTCTTCATTACAGTTGTAAGTCTTCTAAAAACTTTGAAGACATTTTTACTTTTGTCTTTTTATATATCTCCCCCTTATCATGGGTGCCTTATGAAAAAAATTTTGGATGCCTATTCGGTTAACCTAACTAAATATTAGCTATTATGAAGCTTAATTTTGAGCTGATTGGGTATCTTGGACGTACCCCACTCACTCTTAATCTATCCATTGCTGACTATGAGTGTGTATACATACATACATATATATATATATATATATATATATATATATATATATATAGGGGAGGGATATAATGAAAACCTCTCCGAGTTTGGAAAACCGTGAAAACCAAGCTAAAAAAATCGATTTTTGTTCCGATTTTTTTTATGGTGATTCTCTAAGTTACAAAAACCCCCTTTATGCAAAAAAATAAAAAAAACGCCTAGTCAAATTTTTAAAAAAAAATATTTTATAACCGAGGTTATATATGTAACAGGGTACTGTTACATATGTAACCTCGGTTATAAAATATATTTTTTTTTAAATTTGACTAGGCGTTTTTTTTTATTTTTTTGCATAAAAGGGGATTTTTTAACTTAGAGAATCACCATAAAAAAAATCGGAACAAAAATCGAATTTTTTAGCTTGGTTTTCACGGTTTTCCAAACTCGGAGAGGTTTTCATTTTATCCTTCCTCTATATATATATATATATATATAGGGTTAGAATATATTAAAAACTTTTAAGATCATTCCAAGCTACTCAAATTCATTAGGGGGGGGGGGGGGAGATTTCCTTATATATAACTAGTGACTCATAATGGTTCTTAAAAGTTCTCTAAATCAATGATTATCAAATGGATATCCCATATATATATATATTATATATATATATATATATATATATATATATATATATATATAGGGTTAGGATCCTGCGAAAACACATCTTTTTGTGAAAACTGCGAAAACACATATTAAAACTCACGTAACTTTTTCATACGTTAACGATTTTTCATAAAATTTGCGCCAAAAGTCTTAGAATTACGTTATCTTTAAATATGGAGCAAAATATTAAAAAAAAACTGAACGTTTTTTTTCCCGTGTGATGCACATGTGCATCATATAATTAAAAAAAGTTATAAAATACTATTTTTTTCTTTAAATCTAAAGATAACACAACTATAAGATTTAGGGTGCAATTTCTTTTTAAACTATTAATGTATATCACATGTATGAGCGTTTTTTTTGTATGATGCACATGTGCATCATTCAATAAAAACGCAAAAAAATGATGAAAATATATGACATATGGTGCGACTAAGAAAAAAAAATATTAACTCATATTAAAAGTATGAGTTTTTTTTGTGATGCACATGTGCACCACACAAAAAAATATTTAAAAAAATAAAAAAAGCGTTAAGTTTTTTAAAACTTTTATAGGATTAAAGATAATATAATTTTAAGACTTTTGGTGCAATTTAAAAAAAAAATATTAACGTATGAAAAAGTTATGTAGGTTTTAAGATTTGTTTACGCAGTTCTCACAAAAAAAAGGTGTTTCGCAGGATCCTTCCCCTATATATATATATATATATATATATATATATATATATATATATATATATATATATATATATAGGGAGAGTATCATTTGAGAACTAATTGGTTGAGAGAACTTTTGAGAACCATTTTAAGCCACTAGTTATATTTACATATACCCCCTCCCATGAATTGTAGTGGTCCCAAACTGAAATTAGTGGTGGAGATTTAGTTCTCAAAAGTTCTCAAAACAAAAAGTTCTCATTTGAACCTAACTCTCTCTCTCTCTCTCTCTATATATATATATATATATATAGGCAAGTTCCGGTGCGGACAGTCAAGTTGCCTACGAACAGTGCGAACATGCCTGAAAATCCGTTTTTTGGTCCTACGATATAGTTTTAGTGCTAGAATATTATCAGAATTGGTGCTAGGTAGATGTATACATGTACCAGTGCAGTTTCTTGATCAATTCCTTGATGTTTTTTGAATTTATACATATACCAGCATAGAAAAATATACCAGCACAATATATAATTATACCAGCACAAAAAATTTTGTGCATGAGCCATCATCACTTTTGATCATACACCAGCACCATTTCTGATCGTATATATGTACCATCACACATTCCTGATCATATACCAGCATTAAACTACACCGTATGACCGAGAAAATATATATTTTAGGCGTGGTCGCACTGATATTAGGCAAAACACGTGTTTGTATTTGAACCTCCATCTATATATATATATATAGGAAGATGATCATTGGAAAAACTCTCTAAATATTAGAAAACCTGGAAAACCTTTTTCAACCAATCACATTATTTCTTTTGTTTTTAATTTTTCTTGTATTTAAAGGGCAATATGGTAACTTGACATAATCTATTTTTGTAAACTATTTTTAATAAATGATTAAACCAATTTTCTCCCTCCCATCTACTGTTTTCCTAAAATCACCCTATCTCTCTCCTTTAATTTTAAATTTCCAGGCCAAATTAAGAAAAACAAACCTAATTTACAAAACAAAAAACGTTGATCAGCAGCTCATCACTAGCACAACGATTGTTACATCTTTGTAACAATAATTTTATGTATTTTTTCAAGAAAATAAACGATGGTTACGTAGGTGTAACCATTCAGAAAACTTACCTAGAAACAAAAAGTTGATAGGAGATCACTACTTACATTTATGTAATAACTATCATATACGATCACGTGAAACAATTTCATAACGTTCTAGAAAGAAAATACATGGTGTTACATTCGCGTAACATCAATTAAAAACATGTGAAATAAATTTTGTTACATACGTGTAATAACTACTTACATTTATGTAATAACTATCATATGCGTAATCACGTGAAACAATTTCGTAACGTTATAGAAAGAAAATACATGGTGTTAGATTCGTGTAACATCAATTAAAAACATGTGAAATAAAAGTGTTACATACGTGTAATCAGATATAGAAAAATAGAACCACGAATACAATTTACAAACTTTTCTGAATGGTTACACCTATGTAACCATCGTTTATTTTCTTGAAAAAAAACCCTAAAATTGTTGTTACAACGATGTAACAATCATTACGCTGGTGATGAACTGATGATCAACGATTTTTTTCTTTTGTAAATTAGGTTTTTTTTTCTTCTAAAATTTGGTCTAAAATTTTGAAATTAAAGGAGAGAGAGTGTGAGAATTTAGGAAAGAGGAAATGAGAGTGAGAAAATTGATTTAAACATTTATTAATAAAAATATGGTGTGTCTATTATGTCCTTGGTGCATTAAATAAATTTCAAATTATTTCTAAAAATGGCACATTCATTTTCAACCATATATTAAAAATGGCACATTCATTTTGAAATCAGTGGTGTAAGATAAGTTTTCCAGGTTTTTCCAAAAAGGTGAGGTTTTCCATTGAACTTTACCCTATATATATATATATATATATAGTGAAAAGTTCATTGTAGACACCCCCATAAGTGTAGACAGGTAGACACCCTTTTTCACCATTAGATCTCTTGATCTAATGGTTGTGATTAATTTTCTTTTTTCTTTTTTTCTTTTTTCTCATTAATTAGAAACTTTCACATGTGAAAAAGAGCTATTTCACATGCGAAAGTGTCTACAATGAACCTCACCCTATATATATATATATATATATATATATATATATATATATATATATATATATATTGAAAAGTTCATTGTAGACACCCCCATAAGTGTAGACAGGTAGACACCCCTTTTCACCATTAGATCTCTTGATCTAATGGTTGTGATTAATTTCTTTTTTTTTCTTTTTTTTCTTTTTTACACTTTTCAAACAATTTCGCATGTGAAAAAAACAATTTCTTTTTTTTTTATTTTTTTTATTTTTTTTAATTTTATTTTATTATTTTTTTTTCAAAAATTTCGCATTTGAAAAAAAAAATTTGTAGACACTTTCGCATCTGAAATAGCTATTTTCACATGTGAAATTGTTTGAAAAGTGTGAAAAAAGAAAAAAAAATATTAATCACAACCATTAGATCAAGAGATCTAATGGTGAAAAAATGTGTCTACCTGTCTACACTTATGGGGGTGTCTACAATGAACCTCACCATATATATATATATATATGTATCTTTCACTATTTTGGCACTTTAGTCCCTCTAACTTTTGTTCTTAAACATTATGGGACATAATTCTAATAGGTTTAGGGCTCGGGATACGTTCAATATGGTTTATATACATTCATATATATATATATATATATATATATATATATACTTATATATTTTTCATTAATTTACATTTTAACCTTTCTATTTTTATATAGTTATCATTCCATGCTCTGAATCACTTTAGGACACATTTATAATGACTTCTAAGCCCCGGGTTCTTAAATACATATAAATATGTGTATATACGTATAATACTCGTATACGTTACATATTTATTTATTTTTAACTATCTGTTTAACGTAAGGATACGTTATTATTTATTTTTCACGTGTTTAACTAATCAAACACGTATTCCCATGAATATGTTCATCAAATAACTATCTCCCATGCATTTAAGCTATTAGAATGTATATATGTGTATACTTACACATGTATCTCACATAACACAATCATGTAAATGTATTTTCCTCCGGTTATCATCTATCTCTATCATATCAACTTCTAAGCATGTATTTTATGCTAACACCATATATATCACTTATTATGGTTATAAAATACGCATCTATCACATTTCCTTATCCCATCCTATATAACATACGTATAATGCTACTTCTTATCAATTCATTACCCTCTAAAGGGTAAACATGCATTTTTATACGTTCTATCACGTTTAGCCATCTAACACATATAGCATATGTATCTATAACACAAACACATATACTATTTGCAAATATTTACCTTTTATCCATTTACCAATCCGTAAACTATATTAATATACGTCTTAGCTACTTAAAATTTAAGCACACGTATATAATTCAAGTTATGAAATTTTGGGGTGTTACAGCTGATGACTTCGTCGGGTGGGTGATGGTGGTGGGTGGTGCTTGTGTCGGAGAAGAAGAGTGAAGGGTGATGGTGGTGGGGGCTTGGTTGAAGGTTGAAAGAAAATCATAAATTGTCCCTTCTCTTTTCTTTTTTACAAATACCCCATCATATTGCCACATCAGATTAAAATGCCATGTGTACTGCCACATCAGCAAAAAACTAACACCGTTAGATATCTATTAGTTTGGGATCAATGAGAGAAAATATTATGAAAGTTAAGCTCGGTGAGAAACATTTCGAAAGGTGAGATTAATCTCGTCCGATAGGTGAAACTTGAGATTATTAAAATCCAATTTCCCTTTTTTGGTACAAAGTGTAGGAAGACTTCTTAACCATTGATCTAATAAATCAATGGTTTAGAT
>JBCNJP010000010.1:111296450-111322388 GCA_039602395.1 Deinandra increscens subsp. villosa
AGTTTATATATATATATATATCTCCTACTATAATAAGTGAGAATAACTTAGGCCACGTGTCACGCTGTTGCCCTATCTTCTGCTTACTTTCGCGCTCTTTTCCTTGGACGCTTTCCCTTCCCTCTTCAAACCTAATGTCATTAACATTAACATTGCAGTTTCACGAGAATCAATTGGGGATGTGAACAGGTCTGAAACGCCTCCTTGTTGTGCATAAATCGATTCTTCAGTTGGTTTTTCATTTCTGTTTTATGTTTTTTTAGGGCTTTCATCTCCACCGTGAGTACCAAATCCCGCCCCCAAATCAGAGGAAGAAGGCGTTTCAGAGGAGGAAGATGATTTCTATTTTTGTGAACGATTGATGAAACTGGAATACTAAACCATGTAAGGTACAATGATGATGATTTTGTTTATGATTTAAAGTTTTTGTAGGTTTTCCTAAACCCTGTTTACAATTTCAAGCTTTTAGTTTTTCATAAACCCTAATCTTCTTTCATCGATACTAATTCATACATTTCCCTCATGAAATTTTCAAAACTTATGGATATTTCAATCTTAACTCTAGATTTTTGTATTTAAGAGATGTTAAATGTCGAATCTTACCGGTCCGCCTCACTGAATTGAAATTAATTTATTTTTCTTCCAGAGACCACTTGAGAGACAGATCAGGAAGCACATTACATTGCCTTTTGCTTGGCCTTTTGACATTTATAACTTTGCATATATATTACACATATATGTGGCAGTCATATACTCTCTTGCTTACATTATTTGTGTGACCATTATTTTGTGATTCTATATTTGTAAAGATGCTAATTTTTTTTTGGAACGGCTTGTATGATAATGGTTTAATACTTCTTTAGATCTTTGTAGCTTGAATCATAGACTTTAAAAGAACAAATTTTTTAAATTTTTTTAGGGGTCATGTAATTCTACACCTGTTTTGGTGCTCCAATAGATGCTTATAGTGAATGTACGCGATTGGGTTGATATTCTTATTTAGCATTGTTGCTTTTAAATAGGTTTAGGAAAGTAACTGTACCAACAAGCAATACTAAAGTCTCCTATGTAATTTTATACAAACTAATGGAATAACATTTATACTTTATATATTTAGATAAGCCACATCCATGTCTTTGTTTTTTACAACATACAAAGAAATTATATTTCACCTAAATGAGTTGTGCTTAACAAATATTTACAGTTTTCATGATCATGTACCATACATGTTTAAGAATACTCCAATGTCCAAACTCTTAGAAGCTAGATTTTAGTTACTCTGTTTGGCTCTCTTATGTTGTGCATGCTTCCAGCTATGTTTATATTGCTAAATCGTATATTTTTTTTCTTAAAGAGAAATGTTTAGCATTGGTGTTATTTTGGCAACCATGGCTGCAAGTAAGTTTGTTTTGATTTTGTACTTTTTTTTATTGTTTCTTAGTTTTTGATCAATTTCTAGCAGATTTAGATGTTGATTCCATTAAGATATACAAAACTGAGTAAAGTTTGCATGTTATGTCAACATGTTTTTGTTGCAGGTGTTTTCTTTCTGTTTTGCGATTTATTTATTTTCTGTTATATTTGTCCCAAACATTCTTTTAGTCCCAAGCTTGCTAAAGAAATGGATAATTTGTTTCTTTTCACTTTGAATCTAACATTAAGCAGGTTCAATTATGTTGTTGTGTTGTAAATTTGTGTGCTTATATTAAGGTATGTATCTCTCTCCCTCTGCACTTCTTCTTTGTTTAAATAACATTTCACTGATCTTACTCCAACCCTCATTCTATCTTAAACCCATATCATATCCGCACAAACCCTCATTCTCTCTTAAACCCTTACTGTGGCATCAGCAGGTTCAAGAGATGAGAGTGCAAGTGAAGGCTCCTAATCTTGGAAATGCTTATGGGTTAAATGTTGTAAGTTGTCCTTGGTGGATGGGTTGGGCTTGCTTTAAGATTGGGCTGTTAAGAAATGGAAAACTTTACAAAGGAGTTGACTTTTTAAGTCAAAGGGTTGACTGGGCTGGTCAACGAGCTGATTATGGCAGGGATTGGGGAAAGGGGCACATTCAAGAATTTGGTGGGTTAGTTGTTCAATTTGTTGTCTTTTAGGTTTGGGTTGGCTTTTCTGGCCAACTCTCTGACGATTGGTGCCAAATAATAGATCTTGCATGTATACATTGGCGAAGGATAGAGTAGTTCCGCAGGGCGACCGCCCCTCCGGTTTTTTCGTCCAGGGTATGTATTTTCGCCATTGCATGTATATGGAGTTCCTGGTGTAGGTTTGGTTTTACTAAAAGGTTTTTTTGACTTATTTGGGATTTAAGACAGGTTTTGGGCCGTGATGGTTTTTTTGTTTAAGGTGTTGACTATTAAAGTCAATGACTGGGAAATAAGGTTGCCTGGAGTTTTTTTATGACCATTATGGTTGAGGGCATTAGAGATTGGAGATATGGTAGTGATGTGTTAGGTGTGGATGGCTTGCATTATGTTAAAAGGGGTGGTGATCAATAAGGAGCAACTACAGGAATAGACATCAAGTCATCAAGATGGTAGTTTAGTCCATTTATGTTGGTTTTTGCATTTAAAGACTTGTATTGGTTTGCATTTAAATGACTTGTTATATGTGCAAAATATGTACGTGAACTACAACTGTCAAATTCTTAAAAGACCAGCTTGCTAACTGTGAACCCACTATTGTTTCATTCTTCATTTGATGTTTATATTAGTTACATAATGTCTGATTGAGTTTTCAGAAGTGAAAGGAAATACTATTGGGAATTGACACCAAACAAAAAAACGACATGCAAATATTGTTTAAGACTGTAATATTTTAATTAGTATGGTCCTATCAAACTGGGGGAATTGAAGGGCATTTGGTTTAACACGGGTATATCCTCATTCATAGGTGTATTAACACTTTAGTGTACTTTCATTCTTTATCTTCTATTTAATTTTCAGGTTGAGTAATGGTACATTGTTTCATGAATGTCTCCAGTTGGACTAGGGATATGGTAAATCCATGATCGCATATATTTTTCGCTCACATTTTTGTTGCTACCTTGGGTAAACTGAGCTTAGGTATTGGGGCAACAACACATATTTCGGCTAGGAGGTATCTAACAGAAGCTGGTAGAAGGATGAACTGGATGATAAGTAATTCCCCATCTAAAGATTATTAGTTCAAATTCATTTAAGGCACAAATATCAAAGTTTTTGTTATGGAATAAGTGATTAGTTAGACTTGATTGTAATTTTTTTTTTGAATGAATATTTGCAAGTAGGTCACCAGACTTGATTGTAATTTTTGTTTTGAATGAATATTTGCAAAATAGGTCACCACACTTTTGAATGAATTACCTATCGAAAGGAGAGTTGAACCTCAGACGCAAGATTTATGAGTTGTTACAGAGCAAGTCGAATATTGGGTCTTGCTCAAAGTGTTGTTGAAGGTAAAATAAAACCTGAAGAAAATTGTGACGGGGAAGCATCTTTATCCAGTTATATGAACACTTTGGAGAAATTAACGGTTTCGGTCCTTTTACATGCGCCAATGTACTTGTGTGTTTGGGATTCTACCATGTAATTCCATGTGATTTCGTAATATTAAGGCATTTAAATCAGGTTTCTGATATTTATATAGCATGTTTACTCATGAGCTAGTGGCACGTTTACCCTTTTCATTTGTCTTTTTTAGGGTACTATTCTGTATTGTTGATATTATCATCTTTATTCAACTCGTGTAATATTAAAGACATTTTTCTTTATTTCTGAAAAGTTGTTTAATTAAAAGTCATATTTACATAACAAATCATCGTACATAATTTCTTACATAACGTTTGTGTTCAATTGATTGCATGTTACCCGTGTACCACACGGGTTACAAACCTAGTATATATATATATATATATATATATATATATCATTAATCATCATTAGAAAGAAAAAAACAGTATTAAATGATAATAAGTCCCAATTTTAGTAAGTATATAGGTAATATAATATTAGTTTAATGATGTTTTGTTTAGTTAAAATGTTAAATTTTAATATATTTATGTTAAATGTTAAAAAATAATATATAAAAATATAATATTAATAATTAGGTAATTATTACAATTATGCATACTATCATTAACCACTATATTTTTTTTCTATCACATCATATTTACGTAACATCTTACGTGACAGTTTAATCACATTTATAATATAACATAACTGCGCACAGACTGAATAAACACAGACTGAATAGTATTCTTTGCAAATAAAGTAATAATTACATTAAAAATTCAATGATCTAGAAGTGGAAATTTTTGACAATAAATATCACGTTTAAATCACCAAGGATTAGTTTTTCATTACTTTAGTTACATGTCTTGCTTTTGCTTTTGTGACATACAACTTATAAGTCATAATAACCAAGGGGGGTATTATTTAAGGGTGGGTGAATACCGGGGTGTGCAGAAATAACCGAAATTCGAATAAATCGACAAACCGAACCGTATCCATATCCAAATAAACCAAACCGAATTGTGAATTCGGTTTATGGTTCGGTTTTCAACCGTAACCGAATTCTGAATTTGGTTTACGGTTCGGTTATGGTTCTGAGTTTTGTTTTTATTTGGTTTATTCGATTTATTCGGTTATCCGTTTAAACCAAATAAGATTTATATATATATGTGTGTATTTATTTATTTATATTTATATATTAACCATATAACCATTTAAGCTAAGCCCACTTGTTGTGAAATCAATCAATCGAAAACTCAAAATGAGACTAACATATCGAATGAAAACGGATCAATGATCTTCATTATTACAAAACAAATGAATTACACAAGAAATCTAGATACAAGAGAAAGGAATTCTATAAACGAGAAAGATGATCTCTCTGTGTATCGAACCCGGGTTTATATCCGAAGCTAACGGTCACATTAGCAGCTAACAAACAAGTTACAGAAACAATCCTCTAACTTTCATAAATTGGCAACTAACACCCCTGCACTTATACCAACATGTCAACTAACACATAACAACCTTTAAACCTCCTCACCACATATCAAGCTAACCCGGTTAATAGAATTAACCCATGAACATATCATTGACCCGTAAATATACTGATTTTAACTCCATCTCATAACACCACTTATACTTATCCACAATCCAACTAAATATGCATGCATGGTTTTTTAGGGTAAAACAAGTTTGTCGTAAAAAGTAGTCATCGACTCATCATCTTCTCTTCTTCCACTCTACCAAAAACAAGAGCCTACCTTGGTTGTAGGTATTTTGGTTGTATATCGGATTATGGTTCTAAACTCTAGGGATATGTTAAAGATGTTTGTTCTTTGTTTATTATTTTTGGTGAATACGGTTTAAACGGTTTGAGTATGATTTATTTGGTTCTCAACCGAAACCGAATCGTATTGAATATGGTTTATTCGATTTGGTTTGTAAGTTTTTCAATACGGTTTGGTTTGGTTATGGTTATCATTAAAAAAAACTTCAAACCTAATAAACCGAATCGAATAAACCGAATAAACCGAATCGAGCACATGGTTATTAAAGTGAACGTAATGCATATGTCAATATGTCATGGTGTGCGGTGGTCGTGAGATGGAAGTATAGTGCATGCACTAACAGCGCTAAGCGCGATTTTACATCATAGTTTTTGAGTCTTGTGATGGTTGATTGCCGCACCATACACGCATTATTTATCTCTTTATCATTCTCTCTATCTCTCTCTTCCCCACTCATTCTCTCTTATACTTTTTAATTTTAATATTATTAAAAAAAAATGAATGGTAGTTTGGTGTGACTATTACATAGGACAAAAATCAAAGTGTGTGGTAAGGATATTCGTACGGTGTGATGGTACAAACCTGAAAAGTATGTCAAACCATTTGTGGTGTGAAAATAAAAAGGTGGTATAGTGGATGATTGATAGTGTGAATGGTGCCGTGTAAATGTGAGGTTTTATTTAAAAAGAAAAAAATAAGGCGTAATTATTTGATTAATGAATAAATAAATAATTAAATAAATAAATGCCCCCGTTGTGCAGGACATGGTACCCCCCCCCCCCGGAATGTTTAGGGGGTGGTGTTTTTGGCATTTTCAAGACCAAAATGCCCCTTCACAAAGCCACTACGGATGACGTAGGTAATGTGACGCTGATGCATCTCACAAAAAAAATATGGTGAATGAATAGTGTGGTAAATGCATTATGCATACTCTTACAGGGTTTCTAGTTTTTTTATCCTTATTAATCAGTAAGAAGCAGTGCGATGTTGCGGCGATGACAATATAGAGCACGATATTTGTTTTTGTATTGAAAGATAATTTTTGTATTTGATTTATTTTTTATTTTACATATAAATCATTATTATCCAATCATCATTAAATAAATTGTTTAAAATTTTATTTTTTATTGAAAAGACAATTTTAATTCTTTATTTAAAATACTATAATACCCCATTAAGCTCTTAGTTTTTTGAAGTAATGAACAAGTTTGTCCTCCTCAAATACATTATAACATAGTATAGTATAGATATTAGAAATAAGCATGAAAAAAAAACATGAAATTAATTTAACATTTTTTTATAATCACGAATTTAGTTAATTAGATTAAAACATGTAAAGATGCTTATCGAAAACATTAAACAAAAGAAATGTTAGTTTATTTTTAAAGAAAAAAGTTACCAAACTAAATATTTATAATAAAATCAGATTAATATAAACATACAAATATATATTTCCTTTTTTGAGATATAGTCTCACGATTTATTTAAGATTGTAAAATAAGTCAATTTGCTAAAATAAACTTGTTTCGTTTATTATCATCATGCACATCAGTGACAAAGCTTGTTTTGGTTTTTTGATTAGATGACATCTCATTTTTAAGTGCGCCAAATGAGCTTTTGCAAAATTTATACGCATTCATCTACTGGACAAGCACATCTCATTCCGAGTGAATACCATTAACAAGAAAATACTCATATTTGTAATTCACTCCCCAAACTTGAAATGAACAAATCTGGTTCAACTCTTCTAATATTGTGGCTGATTACTAGGAAAAAATGTTGATGTCATTTTTCGAACATGTGACACCATAAAAGCTATCCATATCTATAGATCGTGTGAGGCGATTGCTTCTAAGTAGGATTCGATTTGATTATTCGGATATGATTATTTTTATAACATATCCGAAATCCAAAGCAATTTAATTGAGAACTTCTCCAACCGATTTGAATCCATTCAAATTCAATTCGGATCAGATTCATTTATATCCGAATAAATCACTTTCATCTGGATAAATCGATTACATCCATACAAGATTTTTTTTCTTGTTTATCTTCCCAATAGTAACGAAGAAATAAATAACAAAACATAGATTCTTTAACATGTTCTAAAACCAAAACTTGTCACCCACAATAAAACATAAAAAATGAAAAACAAAAGTCTTAAACATAAATGGGAACAAGTCTTAAACATAAGTTAAAAAACTATTTATATTTGGATAAATCGGATAACCGAGTAACCTGAATAAATCGAATAAATCGTTTTAAAATAATAACTATATCTGATATCGAAACCGATATATGAATTCCCAATTCGGATATAATTAGAATCCGATCCGAAATCCGAATTTAGCATTCGATTTTGTTTTTTCGACTTCGAATATGATTCGGTTATCAATTTTACTCGGATTTTATTTTTTTGAACGCTCCTACTTCTAAGGCGATTGTTGGATGAGGAAGATGACCTTTCTTTTACCGACATTACCATGCTGTCGAACATTTATACTACTTCTAATGCATTCAATTCAAGCTACCAAACACTCTCAGGAAATCATGTTTTGATGCATGCGCCTCAAGGTTTTTTCGACTTCAGATATGATTCGGTTTACAATTTTATTTGGATTTTGATTTTTTTAACACTCCTACATCTAAGGTGATTGTTGGATGACGATGATGACCTTTCTTTTACTGACATCACCATGCAGTCGAACATTTTTGCTACTTCTAATGCATACAATTCAAGCTATCAAACATTCTCACGAAATCATGTTTTGATGCATGCGCCTCATATAATTGTTGAAGCTTGGTAACACCTTTAAAGAGTTTTTACATGTTTTTTTCGTTGTTCTCTCAGTCATCCTTAAATATTCATCTCATGAGTCTTTTGTGGTTTCGTATCTTATCTGAAAAAGTGCAACAATACACTTTTGGTAAGTAGTAAAACCCGAACGCAATCTCATATTGCCTGCCAATGTGAAAAATAGTTTACCAATTGTCATACCATTAGCTATTGGTATGAATAGGTGACTCTTCAATCAAAACTATCTCCAAAATGTCTTATCATAATATACGACACAGTCGACTAAATGTTCGGTATCTAGACACTCGTAACATGCTTCACGATCTTTTTTCAAAGTAGCCCTTCTTGACATGGGCGTCGAACTTTGCTTAGCCAATATGTGGCGGACACGATGGTATTTATAAGAAATGACAATCTAGTATATTCATCATTAGATGAAAAATTCTTGACAAATGACAATAGAAATTATATTTTTCATGTGAAGCTGTATTTTGTTAATCGTAAATAAAAAGTCCTGTTTGTATGAGTATTTATAGAAGCTTAAACTAACGTTGTGGTGATATGACCATTAAAACGCTCAAGATGAAAATTTTTGGTTCAAAAAATGGACGGAAGGTGAAGATGCTCAAGGTGGGGCTAGCAGTTCAGCGTGCCCCTATGGTGGCGTGGTTGCCATGATGGTATTGCTCTCGGAGAAGCGGTCTCCACACCCGATAGCCTTATAGGTAATAAGAATGAACTAAACTAAAGAACTTATCTTTGTAAATATTTATTGAAACCTATTACTAATTTTGTTACATACTTGTGCAACATACCCGTTTCCCCGTTCGGCCACTAACCAAAAATTCGACTCTCATTTACATTCATTAATTTCTCATGGGCCCATACGTTATACATTATCTAAGTTAATCTCTCTGGCACACGGCCCATTATGACTCGACAAGCCCAGAGATATATGCCTATACGCTATAATTTCACTTCATTACTTGCGTAGATTAGTAAATAAAATGTCTATCATGCACCATAGATCATGAACTAGAAGAGGATAAAATCAATGAGTGTTGAGCATCCATGACCCTAACACTTACAAACGTATTTAGTCAGGGTCGATCCTGAAAATTTAGCTGTCATGTTCGAACTAAAAATTAGGCTCCATAAAAAAAAATTACAAATAGCAAAAGTTCTTAAATAAGCTTCACATGAAAAATATACATGATACAACCTCAGGGGTATTTTGGGAAGGGACAGGAAAACAAAGTGTGTTTGTTGAGAAGATCTCTGTATGGTTTGAAACAAAGTCCCAGGATGTGGTATAAGAGGTTTGATGATCATATGCTCAAGATTGGATTCAAAAGGAGTTCATATGACCCATGTGTATATTTCAGGGAGTATTCTTATAACTCTTTTGTTTATTTGCTTTTGTATGTTGATGATATGCTTGTAGCATGCAGGGACAGGTTAGAAATTCAGAAAACAAAGAGGATGCTGATGGAGGAATTTGAAATGAAGGAGCTTGGTGAGGCTAGGAAGATCATTGGGATGGAGGTTAAGAGGGACATGAGCAAAGGATTGATCAAGTTGTCACAAGAGTCTTATCTATACAAGGTGTTGGAGAATTATGGTATGGATAAAGCTAAAGCTATATCAACTCCTATGGGTCCTCATTTCAAATTATCAAAACAGGATAGCCCCAAGACAATGCAGGAAGGAAACTACATGACTAAGGTACCCTATGCAAGTGTTGTAGGAAGTTTAATGTTTTTAATGGTTTGCACTAGACCTGATATTAGTCATGCAGTAGGGGTAGTTAGTAGATTCTTAAGTTGTCCTGGAAAATTGCATTAGGAGGCTGTTAAGTGGATTTTAAGATACCTAAATGTAGGGGTGTTCAAAAATATCCGAGTCCGAATCCGTATCCGAATTATCCGAAATTCCGTATCCGAATTATCCGAAAATTTCGGATATCCTGAATTTCGGATATCCGAAACTCGGATATCCGAAAATTCGGACTTGGACTTGGACAAGAATTTACAAAATTTTCGGAAGTTTCGGATACCCGGTATCCGAAAATTTAAATAAATTAAAATAAATTTTATATTAAAAAAATAAGGAATTATTGAATACTTGGACTATTTTTATTTGTTTTGTCGTTTTTTAGGTCGAACTTATGTTTATTTGTATTTGAAGACTTGGAATATGTTTATTTGTTTTGTCGTTTTGTCGTTTTTTTTTGTTAAAATTGTGTTTTTTTTAAAAAAAACTGGATTTTCGGATATCCGTTTTAACTATCCGAGTCCAGTCCGAAATTTCGGATATCCGAATGTGATAAAATCGGATCAAACAAGAACACAATTGAAGGAAATTAAATCAAGAACAAGGATCTTTTATTGAGTAGAATAGGAAATTACAAGCAATTGAATCAATCTCTAACAATCGCAACTTCCCCTCTTTATAACCAGCTAAACCTAATCTAATCACAACGGTAAGAAACTGACTTAAACGGTATTAACAAACAATTAACCCGCTTGACACATTCAGTCCCTAAACTTCCGAGAATGACATGATTGACCCTTGAACTTTATAAACTGGTGAAACTTCTGCTTTAACTCTCACAAACTCCACCTTCAAGCAGAAGATTCATAACCCCATTCAAGCAACTAACCAAAGTCTCAAACAATACCCCAACATCATCTGATAACAGAGGTTCCATGAACTTGATAATCATGATGTGCTAAAGTACCATTCAAACACTTTAAGTAACTTGAACATTCTTAACAACTCAACCTATTCCCATCAGATTTAAGCACTTCTCAAACTTAAAACCAGGCAAAGCTTTAGTAAATATGTCAGCACAATTGTCATTAGTACTCACATACTCAACTAATAACTGCCTTGAATTTACAATGTCTCTTATGAAATGAAACCTAACACTAATGTGTTTGGTTCTTTCATGAAAAACACCATTTTTCGACAAAGCTATGGCTCCCTGGTTGTCACAGAACACAACAGTGTCTCCAATTACAACTCCTAGCTCCTTAATGAAACCAGTCAGCCATATTCCCTCCTTGACAGCATCAGTTAGAGCCATATATTCTGCCTCAGTTGAGGACAGTGCCACAACACCCTGCAAGCTAGCTCTCCAACTGATGAGATTACCAAATAATAAGAAAGCATACCCTGATACAGATCTAAACTTGTCAGGATCCTTAGCATAATCAGAATCAGTGTAACCTTGTATTCCATCAGACTTTATACACCCTGCACCAAAATTGATCCCAACATCTTGTGTACCAGCTAAATATCTTAAAACCCATTTAACTGCTGCCCAATGTGATTTCCCAGGATTTGAAAGATACCTGCTAACTATACTAACAGCATAATTCAAATCTGGCCTTGTACACACCATTAGAAACATCAAACTGCCTACTACTTGGGCATAGGGATACTTCATCATCTCTTGCTTATCAAGCTCAGATATAGGACAATCAGCAGCAGACACCTTCAAATGAGCAGGATATGAAGTTTTGACAGGCTTACAACTCAACATGTTATAGTTTTTCAAAACTTTCTTGATATAAGTTGACTGAGTTAACTTTAGACTCCTGTTTTCTCTGTCCCTGATGATTTCCATCCCAATAATTCTCTTGGCATCACCTAAATCCTTCATTTCAAATTCTGCATTCAGAAGAGATTTAGTATGTTCTATAATACTCTTATCTTTACATGCAATAAGCATATCATCAACATAGAGTAAAAGATATACAAACTTCCCTGGTTCATACTCAGAATAGTAGACACAAGCATCATATTGACTCCTGGTAAATCCTTGATTAATGATATAATCATTGAACCTTCTATACCACTGTCTTGGACTTTGCTTTAAACCATACAATGACCTTTGCAACTTACATACCATACCTTCCCTTCCTGGTTCTTCAAAACCCTTTGGTTGGTTAATATACAGCTCTTCTTCCAATGTACCATGTAAGAAAGCTGTCTTCACATCAAGTTGCTGCAATTCTAAATCAAGTAAAGCAGTCAAAGTTAATATGATTCTTATTGAAGTATGTTTAACAACAGGAGAGAAAACTTCCTTGTAATCAACACCAGCTTTCTGAGTATATCCTTTAGCTACCAATCTGGCTTTAAACCTTGGTTTCTCCCCCAGACAATCCAGGTTTAAGCTTGTATAACCACTTGCAAGAAATTACTTTCTTGTCCTTAGGCTTAGTTACCAATTTCCAGGTTTCATTCTGATGCAATGACTTTATTTCTTCCCTCATTGCTCCAAGCCATTCTTCTTTCTGATCAGAAGAAATTGCTTCTTCATATGTCAAAGGCTCATTCACACTCTCTTCTTCTGCTGCCATAAACACAACAGCCGAAATATCCTCATCACCCCTGTACCTGATTGGTTTATTAATCTTCCTCCTGGTTCTATCTCTTGTGAGCTGGTAATTCTCAAAATTTCCATCTTCACCATTTGAATGTGAAGAACTTGGTCCAGGTGATTCCTGTTGCTCATCAACAATTGTCTCAGGCAATGCTTCATGAATTACTTCATGACCATCTGCCTTTGTCTTCTGAGTTAGACCATCTGTCTCCACCTTACTCACAATACTAGGGACAGAATTTAATTTTACCTTGCCAGTATCAACCTCTACTATATCCTGATACATGACATCCTCCCTGCAGGTTACATCTCTACTAACAATCACCCTTTTTCCTTCTCCTTCTATTCTCCAAAGCCTATAGGCTTTTACCTCTTCAGGATAACCAAGAAACACACATCTATGAGCCCTGGTTTCCAACTTACCTTGCTTTACATGAGCATAAACCAAGGAACCAAACGGCCTCAATAAACTGTAATCCTGTTTCTTTCCACTCCAAACCTCCATTGGAGTTCTCATTTCAATTGCTGATGAAGGAGATCTGTTGATCAAGTAGCTTGCAGTGACAACTGCCTCTGCCCAGAACTTCTTAGGTAAACCAGAACCATGTAGCATGCACCTCACTCTCTCAAGGAGAGTTCTATTCATCCTCTCAGCAAGGCCATTCTGCTGAGGGGTGCCAGGCACAGTCAAATGCCTCCCAATTCCCTTTGACTTACAAAATGAATTGAACATTTCATTACAATACTCCAAACCATTATCTGTCCTTAACATTTTCACCCTTCTGTCAGTTTGATTTTCTACCAGACTAACCCACTCCTTAAACTTTTCTAGAGCTTCAGTTTTATGTTTCAAAGGAAACACCCAAACCCTCCTTGAAAAGTCATCAATGAGGGTCATGAAGTAGAGTGCTCCACCTATAGAAGGTGTCCTTGCAGGCCCCCAAAGATCTGAGTGAATGTAATCAAGAATATGCTTAGATTTACATTTACTCCTTGTAAACTTGACCCTATGTGCCTTGCCCATTGTGCAATTCTCACAGAACCCAGCACTCACTTCACTCAGTTTGCCTAACACACCCTGCCTATTGAGCTCTGATAGACCTTGTTGGCTTATATGGCCAAGTCTTTTATGCCAAAGACTCATATCAGCACTATTCACCTTAGCAGTAACAACATTAACAATCACATCAACTTCTCCATCTAGCAGATATATATTGTTTTTAACTCTAGTACCAGTCAACAAAACCATAGACCCTCTAATAACCTTTGCTCTACCATTCTTTAGGCTAACAGAATGCCCATCCCTTTCAAAGGTTCCTAATGAAATTAAACTTCTAGATAAATTTGGAATGTACCTCACATCTTTCAGTGTCAAGATTGAACCATTCTCTAGCTTGAGATCAATCTCACCAACTCCTTCAATCTGGCATTCTCTATTATCTCCTAATTTCACAGTGCCATACCTTTCAACTTGTAGTCTTTTAAAGAAATGCCTACAAGGGGTCATATGATAGGAACAACCTGAGTCAAGAACCCAACAATCACTAATCCCATGATCATCAACAATCAACACATCTGCTGACTCATATCCATCTGAACTTTCTTCAAAACTATTGTTACCAGCATTTCTTGAGCCATGCTGATCATTTTTCTTCTTCTTGAACCTATCAGGGCAATTTCTTTTAAAATGTTTCTCTGATCCACACACAAAACATTTCAACCTTCCCTTTGACTTTGATCTCTTAGATTCTTTCTTCTTATCAAACCTATTCTCCTGCCTTCCTCTAACATATAGGCCATCACCAGATTCATCACTGACTTCAGATCTTTTCTTCAATTCTTTCGAATTTAGTGCGGCAAGCACCTCTTCCATTGACAATTCGTCTCTACCATACATCAGAGTCTCAACAAAGTGTTCATAAGAACTAGGCAAAGACGACAAGTACAAGATCGCCTGATCCTCATCAGAGATTTTAACCTCAATATTCTCAAGGTCAATAATCATCTTATTGAAATCGTCTGTGTGATCTTCAATGGACCTACCTGGTGACATGCTGTAGGTGTACAGTTTCTTCTTCAGATAGAGACGATTAGCGAGCGATTTCGTCATGTATAATGACTCCAACTTCACCCATACTGCCGCAGCTGTTTGTTCTCTACTCACCTCACGTAAAACCTTGTCTCCAAGATTCAGCACGATCGCGGCATGAGACTTGTCAAGTATTTCTTGCCAATCGCCATCTCCCATCCCATCTGGTCTTCCCGCTTCACCCTCCAGCGCCTCTGAAATTCCTTGATAAACAAGGAATGCGCGCATTTTAAGACGCCACAATCCGAAATCATTCTTCCCAGTGAACTTCTCGATGTCAAATTTCGCAGACACCATGATGTACCTCTTGATTTCAACTTCAATTGAAATCCGATCTTCCACTCCGAGCTACCGAGCTCTGATACCAATTGTGATAAAATCGGATCAAACAAGAACACAATTGAAGGAAATTAAAATCAAGAACAAGGATCTTTTATTGAGTAGAATAGGAAATTACAAGCAATTGAATCAATCTCTAACAATCGCAACTTCCCCTCTTTATAACCAGCTAAACCTAATCTAATCACAACGGTAAGAAACTGACTTAAACGGTATTAACAAACAATTAACCCGCTTGACACATTCAGTCCCTAAACTTCCGAGAATGACATGATTGACCCTTGAACTTTATAAACTGGTGAAACTTCTGCTTTAACTCTCACACCGAAATTTCGGACTTGGACTTGGATAACGAAAACTGATATCAGAAATTTTCGGATACCCGAAATTCGGATATCCGAAATTCCGGGTATCCGGTTTTGAAGATCATTGGGATGGAGGTTAAGAGGGACAGGAGCAAAGGATTGATCAAGTTGTCACAAGAGTCTTATCTATGCAAGGTGTTGGAGAATTATGGTATGGATAAAGCTAAAGCTGTATCAACTCCTATGGGTCCTCATTTCAAATTATCAAAACAGGATAGCCCCAAGACAATGCAGGAAGGAAACTACATGACTAAGGTACCCTATGCAAGTGTTGTAGGAAGTTTAATGTTTTTAATGGTTTGCACTAGACCTGATATTAGTCATGCAGTAGGGGTAGTTAGTAGATTCTTAAGTTGCCCTGGAAAATTGCATTGGGAGGCTGTTAAGTGGATTTTAAGATACCTAAATGGTACTAGATCATGGGGTATAATCTATGGTAAAAATAGTAGTCACAAATCTGTTATTGAGGGACTTGTAGATGCTGATTTGGCCAAAGATAGAGATAAGGGTAGATCAGTTACTGGATATGCTTTTAAAGTATATGGAGGTTTAGTAAGCTGGAAGTCAACCCTTCAGCATGTTGTGGCTTTGTCCACAACTGAAGCTGAGTTTATTGCTCTTACTGAAGCAATAAAAGAATCTATGTGGCTAACTGGGTTCACAAGAGAATTAGGATTAAAGATCTGGTCATCAATTGTGTGGTGTGATAATAAGAGTGCTATACAGCTTTCAAAGAATCAAGTTTTTCATAGCAGGAGCAAACACATTGATGTTAAACTCTATATTATTAGAGAGGTTATATCAGCTAAGAAGGTGCAGGTGAAGTATGCGGATCCAAAGAGAACCAAGCTGATGTTTTACTAAATGTGTACCATAAACAAGTTTTTGCATTGTTTAAGTGTGTTAGGAGTTAATGGGTAAATCTGTTGTGAGAGAGACCATATTTGTTCATGATCAGAAATGTCATGAGTGAAAGTTTAGTGCCTTATGAGTTTTTAGTTTATAAGTTTAGTGTTCAAGTTAGGTCCTTGAAGTTATTACTCTCAAATTTGATTATGTCACCTTGGTGTGTAATCACATTAGTATAGGAAAACCCATTGGGTCCCTACTATGCAATGATGATTACATTTCATATTGGGATTAATCGGTTTGATGGGGTTTAAAGGTAATAACTTGACACTAAAGGTGGAGAATGTTAAGTATTGGATATTATTGCCAAGTTATTAAGACTTGAGGGACTGGAAATGGAAATTCTCGTTTCTATAGACTACAAGGTCTATTGTGTCATTCTTGAAACTCGAAGGGTGTTCGGTGTCTAATCATTATCAAGATTAGTTAAGTTACCGTTGATTAGTAGGAGAGCTCATATAAAGGTGGATGTCGATCAGATTTGGGGTTAACTTTGTTAATCATCTCTCATACAATTCCTTTCGTAATTTCTTCTTCTTGTTATAAGCGATTACATTCGCGTTTGTATTTCCAGTTTTCATGTATTGAATCATTTGAATTTCTTGTCAATGAATTCGAGTTCTTAGTTTCTGATTTGAGTTGATTTGTGAGTGAATTGAGTTATTCCGCATAATTGTTTCAATTCTACACAACAGTTGAAAAAGATGCCTACATAAATTTGTAAACACTAACTATTATTTTTACTTTTCTTTTGCCCTGGAGTAAAATAGTAAATTCGTATACATTTTTAGATAAACGTTTTTACACGTTTCTATACCAAATTTAGCTTCTGAAGTTGAACTGTTGGCTGTGTACACTAAACCATCTGGTAGTTGAGACTTTATTGGTGCATAATGGACAATCAATCGTGGGCACAGATGTTTTAATGCACCTCTGCCTCTCACTCACACACACATATACATACACATAACTTTACATTATATATATATTTTTTTTAGAACAGCCAGTCTCATTAAACAAACTACAAGGAGCTAGAAAAGTTAAAGACAAAGAGAAAAAGAAGAACATGAAAACATTAAACGACAGAAAGGAAAGACAAATTCCGCCAAGAAAGTAAGTCCAAATCTTTGTACTTACTCCTATGCTTGCACCAAAAAAAACTTTGATACTTTATTTCTTCCATGATTTGATCCTCCGCCCATCTTTTACACTATATGTATATGTAAAGTTCTCAAACTTATTAACCCACAATATATACTTGAAAGTATATGTATGTTTATATAGATAGGACATTTTTAAGTAGAAAATTTTATATCCAAGAATAGAAGTAAAAAAATATTAATAAAAAAAAACATAACGAAACGTATTTGATGATAGTAAAAATTAAAAAAATAAAAAAATAAAAAACTCTGTACTTTGTGTTATGTCGGTGCTAATAACAGACCACACTACAGACTAGCAGGGGCGGACCTACCCTATGGGTAGGGGTAGCCCCGCGACCCCTGAACCGTTAACGCGAAGAAGAAAATTTTTTCGGGGTTTTACGTTTTAGGTATTTTGCGACCCCTGAAACGAATTTTTCGCGACCCCTGGAAGAAATTTTAAGGTTTTTACCTAAAAATATGATCAAAAGCCCTTGAAAATATGATCAAAAGCCCGTTAATTACATAAAAAAAAATTCGGGAGCGCTGCCCCCGAACCCTTATTAGTCCCCGCTACCCCTGCTTTTCTTTCTTAGATCTGCCCCTGTCAATTAAAGATATTAACACTCTAAAGCTTAGAAGCAAAGAATAATAGAAAAGTTTTATTCAATACATGGCCCAAATGGGAAAATTGAATTAAAAACAGAATAAGTTGTGAAGATTTGTGTGGGTATCTCCATCTCAGTCGTGA
Source organism: Deinandra increscens subsp. villosa (assembly GCA_039602395.1). Taxonomy (NCBI): domain Eukaryota; kingdom Viridiplantae; phylum Streptophyta; class Magnoliopsida; order Asterales; family Asteraceae; genus Deinandra; species Deinandra increscens. Next base: position 111,314,532 of record JBCNJP010000010.1, read on the forward strand.
TTGGATTAGATGTGTGTAATGCTTATATGTTTGTCGTTTAAACATAAATCAAATTGCACTAATCATGTTTATATCTATACAGGGATTAAAAAAATTAAGAAATTAACATTACAAGCATGTTTCGGAATTCTTAAGGTTTTAAGTTCAAAACCTAATTTAAGGGGGTTTTTAAGCTAGTGATAAGTTTTCTCCTTAAAGTGTTAAATCCAGTAAGGACAGTTTACAAGTTCGTCTAGAAAAACTCAGTTGGAGATTAGAATGTACATATCATCGGTGTATCTGGACCAACATAGTTTCTTTACATACATTTGAAGCTTTTTAAGCTTAAACAATTCATCAGATTTGAACAGACAAATAAACAACTAAAAAAACCCAACATCGTTACCGCTCAAACCCTAATGAATCATATCATCACCAAATCTGGGCCAACATAGTTTCTTCACCAACATTTGAAGCTTTTTAAGCTTCAACAATTCACCAGATTTGAACAGACAAAGAAATAACTAAAAAAACCAACATCGTTACGGCTCAAACCCTAAGGGATCATATCATCGTTAAATCTGGACCAACATAGTTTCTTCACCAACATTTGAAGCTTTTTAAGCTTCAACAACTCATCGGATTTGAACAGAAACAGAAATAACTATAAAACACCAACATCGTTATGGCTCAAACCCTAAGGGATCATATCATCACAAAAAATGGACTGATATTTGAAGCTTTTTAAGCTTCAACAATTCATCAGATTTGAACAGACAAACATATAACTACAAAAACCCAATATCGTTATGGCTCAACCCTAAGGGATCATATCATTACCAAATCTGGACCAACATAGCTTCTTCACCAACATTTGAAGCTTTTTAGGCTTCAATAATTCATCAGATTGAAACATCAAATTCAATCAGGCAAAGCAATAACTACAAAACCTAAAATCGGTCCGGCTCAAACCCTAAAGGTTCATATATTTCATCAGATTCAAACAGACAAAGAAATAGCTACACAACCCCAGAATCGATCCGACTAAAACCCTAAAGGTTCATATCATCGTTGAATCTGGGCGATAAACTAACCCATCACTAAAAAGGCCATCATAGATCAGGATTATCCGCATCATAACCGAATCTTGCTGATATACTAACCCATAAGGAAAACAACCATCGTAGATCCGGGTTAACCACCGCTTCGCCGCCGCTTCATCGCCATAGGCGGAGCAAAAGCGATAACCGATCATATAAGAAAGTCATCGTGTTTTTTAGAGAGAGCATAGATGGTGAGCACTGATATTGTGTTGAGAAGAGAGAGAGAGAGAGAGAAACGACCTTCAAAGAAGAGAGAGAGAGAGGGGGGAGAGACGGTCGACTTTCTTGAGAAAGAGTAGAGATATCGTGTAAAAAGAAGAGGAGCATATATATTATGTCAAGAAGAGAGCGAGAGAGAGAGAGAGATAGATCATGCCAACCCACATGAGGCACATAAAATAAGGCAATGGAGAGTTGTATGGTACAACAATATGATCCACTCAAAAGTTGTAAAATGTTCTTTAAGATATTTATTATTGTGTAATATTATATTTAAACTATTGGAACATTGATTTATATCAGGTCATACATACATTTTAGGTCCTAAGCTCGATACTTATAGCGTTTGAGTTCTAATTTTAAGGTTATTACGTAGTCTTTTAATATTTCTGTTTGCTTTCATATTGTGCTTTACCAAAGCAATTGTTTTGTGTACTTCGTTGTCTCCACGACAATATGCAAATAGTAAAATCTAGCTCAATTTCAATATTAGTATACTTCATAAAAACTTTCTTTACAAACATTGAAAAACAGGTTCATATAACATAGAGTAATCATTCATTTACACAATATCTTAGAATTTATTAAACAACGCCAACCTTGTGTAACGGACTAACGGTACGTCAAGACCACCTCAAAATTTCAATGTGTTTTTGGACGCATTTAACCTCCACTATTGGAGGCATACGAGTATATGATATTTGTTGATTGTTTTTCACACTTTTTAAGTTTTTAACTCTTTATGGTTTAGTATCAACATCATTTGTGTTGGCAATGTCTATCTCGTACCAAACCACTTTTGTATCACTCTCTGAACTCTCTCCCTCGAACTTGTATTTTTGGCAATATTTTCATATGTTAAAGCAACTAACCCATTGTACCTTTTTGTCTATCTACATTAAAATGTAACAAACTTCTGTTCCATTTCTTTTTCTTTTACTGTTTTTTTCTCCTAGAAGGTATGAATTAAACGTCAATAATAAACGGCTAACTCATTCACCCTCCGATCATATTTTTTATATCTATACATTTTGTCTACTATGAGATTTACAATTTTTTTTATTGTGAAGGTATATCTCTCAAACTAAAAGAGTGATAGGGTGAGGTTTTCAAAGACACTAAAAACGGAAAGATTTTGGGTTAAAGTCTCACTTATAACAAAAAAATAAGGGTTTCAAGTTGGGTCAGAACGTTTTCTCAATTATAGTGACCTTCCTTCTGATGGTGGTCTATGAGTCCTGATAGTCGGAGAATAGAGATAATTGGGCGGATCAGTGGCCCTTAGTAAACCAAGTTTGCCGTTCAAAAGAAGAAAAAAAGAGTGTTACGGTATTTTAATGATGTAAAGATCAAAACTTCCCGACCCAAGTTAACTTTCCGCTTTTGGCTCCCTTTATTTGGAGCATGCCATATACATGAGTGATTAAGTTAGTGGTCACATGTACGATGATATAAATAAATATCGCCTTAAGACATGTTGGATATTTACAAGTATGTGACATTTTTATATTTAAGATGATATAAATAAATATCGTCAACAAATGAGCCTTCTATTTACAGTGTGGAGGTTGAAATCGAAACACAAAATATTAAAGACGTAGTCAAGAATTTTATTAAACATATTAATAAACTTTTTGGTTTCATTGATCTAATATGGATGGTTCTGCTCGTTTTAAAGTGGTGAAAAATAAAACTATGTAAGAGCACAATTAACTAGTCTATTCTTAGTAGTTGATGACTGGTCACGTGCACGCTAGCCTTTCGTAGTTATGCCACGCGCGCATGTCACCTAGACCCACACATCACTCAGTTTCACGCCATGCGTAAGTCACAAAGAATCACGCATCATCAACTGCGCCACGCAGGCGCACAAGTCACCAAGATTCACCCACCACATAGGTGTCCGCGCTCAGGCATAGAGGTAATCCGGGGTGACCAGCCTGACTGTAACTCAGATGGACTTGCGCACTGTACTAGTGGCACGAGAGCCCAGACCGAAGTCACGCCGGCGAAGACCCAGTGAACACTGTACTAGTTTCATTGTACTTGCTGTTTTGTGTTAAAACTACTATTTCTATTTTGATTTGTATTAAAACAACACATTTTATGTTTTTTAAAGCAAAATAGCACAAAACATTGTGTTGCTTTACATTAAAACAACATAGTTCATACTGTTTTATTTAGGATAAAATGTATTGGAAATAACTAAAAATGTACTCAATTTATAAACTGTATTGTTTTACGTTAATACAACATGGTTTGTATTGTTTTGTTTTAGAACTAAATCGTCATTTACTCTTATTTCTTAATTAAGTCACATGTCAAAAATCTAATGTTTCCTTTTTTCTTTTTGACAAAATCAATTTCCTTTTAATACAGCCCATATAAAAATATACATGTCATAAATTATTACGTCGTGACGGTATACTATAAATATAAAAGTGTTAGATTTTTAAAAATTAAAGAAGAAAAAACAACTCATCAAATGTGGTCCATCACAACTGCTTTCTTTTAATGATATAAATGAGAACATTAATTACATGATTTCATTTATATACACTTTTTAAATTTTATTTTAAATATATATTTAACCATTATTTATACTTTTTACTACTTTACATATGAAATTGAAGGGGTATATAGAGATAAATGGGTTAACAAACATGACACCATCCAAGTAAAATGAGTCAAAATACTTATATTTGGTGGTTGAAATATTCACAAAGTATCACTGTATCACATCATCCACATCTTCAAATATTATACTTCCAACTTCTTTCTATAAATTCCATTGTCATCTTAAATTCCTCCTGCAACATCTATACAATATAATCTTCCTCCATATTATATTTATCATCTGTCCAAAATATATCACATAAAATAATGTCAGTTGATGATCATGATCATCTTGAAGCAGATTTGAAGGAATTAAGGGAAGCTTTCAACTCCGGGAAGACGAAGGAATCATCATGGAGGATTTCACAGCTCCATGGATTGCTCCGAATTCTCGAAGATAGAGAAAACGATATATCCATGGCTCTTAAACGCGATCTTGGCAAGCATCATGTTGAAGCTTATAGAGATGAGGTAATATTACACTTTAACGATGAGTATACATCATATCTATATATAATAATTATAATTATATATAATAATTACGCACGTTATATTACAGGTTACCGGCGAATTTTTAAAAGAAAAAAGACTATTTTTAGAAGATCGTAATATTATATTTAAATTAAAGATAATAAAATTATCGATTTTAATATAAAGAAAAGTCATGGAACTAGATTTGGACAAAAGAACTTGAACTATATAAAACTGATATACATTTAAAAAAAATTCATGAAACTAGCTAGCTAGATATGAAGAAAAAAGAAAAAAAAACCTAACAAAAGAGTAATTTTTTTTAGTTTTAAATTTTCAATCATTTTTATGTTTTTAGTATCTATGATCTTACCACTGACTCTGTGTGTAAAAAACATTAAAAAAAAATTGATCAATGATCCATTTGAACTATTCTTAAAAAACATAGAAATTTTGTATTAATTTATACACATATATTTGTGTTTGTACCTTTTGTGTATGATCATAGATGATGAAGCTATATGAGTGTTTGAATTGGTGTTTTTAGAGTCATGGCCGGAACTAGAGGGGTCTGGAGGTTCGTTGATTCGTGGGTTGAGCTAAACTTTTTGTTTACTGTAATTTAAAATTTAAAATTGTTGTCAGTAAAGTAGTTGAAACGAATATAATATAAAAAATTTGTTATGACCCGAGTTCTAATTCGACCACTTCTTATTATCAATTAACTTGAACTAAGGAAAATCAGTTTTAAAGTGATTGAAAAGTCTCTATCTTGATAATCATATGATGATTTTGCTCTTGAGTATATTCAGAAACTAGAATGATAATCACTTTTTGTAAAACATTCAAAACATGGTCCTCTCATGATCAATGAGATTCTTGGATGGCTTAAGAAATTTAAGAGGAAGGCGCTTTTTTTCAAGATTGATTTTCATAAAGCTTATGATTGTCTTGATTGGGGTTTTTTAGACGATATGATGAGGCAAATGAATTTCCCGGTTCGTTGGAGGTTGTGGATTAGGGGATTACTTGAAGCTTCTAGAGCGTCGGTCTTAGTTAATGGCTCGCCGACTGAGGAGTTCGATTGTTTCAAAGGTATTAGACAAGGAGATCCGATCTCCCCCTTCTTGTTTACAATAGTGATGGAGGGGTTTCATTGTCTGTTGGCTAAAGCTTTTGAGTTGGGGGTTTTCCACGGATTGAATCTTCCTAATGCAGGCCCTACAATCTCGCACCTCTTTTTCGCCGATGATGCTATGGTTTTAGGGGAGTGGTCGTTGGCGAACTTTCTTAACTTAAGAAGATTGCTTTGGATCTTTTTCCTCGTCTCCGGTCTCAAGGTCAATATTGACAAGTGTGGGGTTCACGGGGTGAATGTGGATAGTGAAGAAGTGGAGGATAAAGCTGCCATTCTGGGATGTAAGGTAGGTGTTTTCCCGTTTGAGTATCTCGGGTTGGTGGTCGGGGCTAATATGAACATCGCTAAGCATTGGAGCAACGTTGTGGAGATGTTTCGATCTAGATTATCCAAATGGAAGGCTCGTCACCTTTCCTTTGCCGGTCGCCTTGTCCTTATTAAATCGGTGATGGAGAACCTTCCATCCTATTATTTTTCGATTTATAGAGCGCCTAAAAAAGTGATCGATGCGCTGGAAAAGCTTAGAATGGATTTCCTATGGGGAGGGATCTCGGGTGAAGGAAGTAAAAAAATCCATTGGGTTGCTCGTTCAAACGTTCTTCGGCCTACTAAAGTTGGGGGTCTCGGGCTTGTTCCCTTGGAGGTTATGAACCTTTGTCTTAATGCCAAATGGGTTTGGAGATTCCTTTCGGAACCTAGTGCCTTATGGAGAAGAGTCATTGATAGCATTCACGGGAGCAAAGCCCACTTTTTCGGGGTTCCGAGGGGTCCTAGCATTGGGGGCTGCTGGAAGGCTCTTCACAAGGCGAAGTCTTTGTTGGAAGGTAGAGGAATTTCGTTGCAATCCCTTTTCGCTCTCGTTAATGGGGAATGGAAGTGGGTGGGTTCGGAAGACCTTGGCTTTTCGGTTAAAGTTCTGCGCTTGATGCTGCAGGAAATTGATCAGGAGGACGGGAATTGGTCTCTGGTTCGGTGTCCTTGGGTTCCTCTTAAGGTGAACCTTTTGGCATGGAGGGCAGTCTTAGATAGATTGCCTACGAGGATTCAGCTGGAGAGAAGAAGGGTTCCGTTGCCCTCTGTGAGTTGCCCGCTCTGTGGGGACTGCCCGGAGTCAGTAGAGCACCTTTTCACGGGCTGCATTTTCGCTCAGCAGGTCTGGTCTGTCGTGGCGAGTTGGACGAAATCTCCACCTCCGTTCTTTTTCAGCGTTTTGGATATCTTTGAGGTTGGGGATGGAGGTCGGAACTGTAGCAGATTGGAGAGGGCTAGGAGAACGGCTTTTTTCACCGGTGCTTGGTGTTTATGGGTGGCTAGAAATAAATCCATCTTTGAGGAAGTTATTCCTAATCCGGCTAGAGTTATCAACGAGATAAAGTCTTGGAGTTTCTTGTGGTTCAAGTTTAGGAACAAAGATGTAGGCTTAGTTTGGGAAGATTGGGTTTCGTTTTCACTGTAATGTGTCTTTTTCTTTCATTTCTGTTGTTTGTTTTTGGTTTCCCTTAAGCATCTTGCTGGGGGTTGCTGTGTTTTAATGAAGCCGTTCCAAAAAAAAAAAAATTAGTCAATTTCAGTTGTGACAAACATTAAATGATGCAATAAGTATGTATGTGCACTGCAGATTGGAACAGTGGTGAAATCCGTAAATAACGCTCTTGGAAACTTGAAGCAATGGATGACTCCAAAGAAGGTACTTTTTTAATGAAAAAATTACACATCATTTTTCACCACTCTCAAATTTAGAATTTGAGTCTATTAGGGTGCGTTTAGTTGTAGAAAACACACCCTGTTTTCCATTTTTGTTTTCTAAGAAAATATGGAAAACAGAAAACGCGTTCAAATTGTAATTTTTCAGGAAAAAAATTTAGAAAAACAGAAAACGGTGTTTTCTAACTTTTAAACTAAAATTGGAAAACACTTTTTTTTTGTTTTCCATTTTCCGTTTTCGTTTTCTAGTATTCTATTTTGGAAAATGAAAAACCCATCTTTTGGTTTAGAACGCGTTTTTAAAAATTTCCATTTGTTTTCTAGAGATGGAAAACCCATTTTATTTTCTAGAAAACTGAAAATGGAAAAATTGTAAAACGTTTTCCACAACCAAACGCACCCCTAGTGATGCAAACGGGTGCGTTATCCGATTCCTACCTTTCTACTTTCGTGGCTGTGAGTTATCCGATTGTACCCTTCATTATGTGTCAAGTCTCATTTTTGGTTCATTTAGTTCCAACTTTTAACGATTGCAAGTACTTTATCATAAATTATACTCTTCACCGGTCTATATCTTTGTCTATATTTATGTATAAAAGCTTGTCTATATATATGTATAAGCTTTAG
>JBCNJP010000010.1:111322888-111398565 GCA_039602395.1 Deinandra increscens subsp. villosa
AAATAAAATAGGATGCCTTTAATATATAATCAATTTTAAGATAGAATTGTTGGAACAATAATAAATATTTGTACCTAATGCGAGTAGACTAGATGGAGTGGAAAAGAGAGAATTAAGAAGTTACATAATTGTTTTGTGTACCATATTTAAATTAATAACCACAAGTGTTTATGTCATTTTTATATTTTTTGACTTATGGTATATTCGAGAGTGCTTATTTGAGTTCAAAAACCCTTTTGAGTAAAAGTATTTATTGACTTATTACTTTTTGAAAATGAGTTTTTGACAAGTCAATTGGTGAATTAGTTACTAGCTACTAGTTATTATGGCGGATATAATAAAGACATCACAATGATATAATTGTGTTAGAGATGTTCGTCTTATTGTAAGAGAAAAATCAAAGGTGAAAGTAGTTGAACTAAAGAGAACTTAGGTAACCTTCCCCACAAGTAACATGCTCTAAATGCAATTTTACAAGTTAAAGCTAAAACTCTACACATGCTGTGTAAACACAAGAGACCCTACACTTGTCCTAATTACAAACTGACCAGACACGTTAATAGCAGGACACAAAATTCCAACTTTTGATTTCAAGATTCAAGCATTCCAAAAAAGAACCCAAAGTTGGTTGGAGAATTTAGGGCCTCATATTTATTTCTGGTCATAGCTTCTCCTTCCCACAAACTCTCTTCAAAAACTACTTGTTTTCCTTCACATTTCTTGAATCTTCTCTCGCTTTGTACCCACCCATTTCTTCATCCAAATCATCCCGAATCTTGGTTTTTAGTCACTAATCTTCAGTTTTCCAACACACCCACAAAATATTTCAGTCAGTTTTCATCTGGGTGTCTCTTGATTCTTCATAAAGATTCTTGTTTCTTCTGATTTGGGAAAAAAGTTCAAATTTTTATCATTAAGATCTTATTTTCTTGGGTGAAGGATGGTGGGGGGCATATCTGTTGTTGGTTCGTCAGTTATGGATTCACACACTTCACCATGTTTGTGTGTGGATTCACTGACATCAAAACCTCATATGAATCACTTAAAAAATGAGCAAAAATCTGTTGGTAAAAAGCAGTTGTTTCTTCCTGGTTCATTGGAGTTAAGAAGTTCTTTCCTTCACTCAAATTACTCTGCAAGAACACCTTCTTCCAAGAAACAGAGGAAATCTAAAGGTCTTGTGGTTGTCAATGAACTTGGTGGACAATATGATGACACTTTTCGTGATGTTCAAGCAGTAAGAACTTCTTAAATCTTTGCTTCTTTTCCCCAGCTTTACTCAATTATATAGATTTGTGTATTTATGTGTGGGTTTACCATTAGGTGTGGGCATTAGGTGAATTTTAGGAGTAGAATTCAAGGGCTGTGTGGGTTTACCATTAAAAAAAAGTTATGTGTTAAGGAACCTAAAACAGTAAAACCCTATGATCCATGACTCTTATAGTCCTATGTGCCAAGATTATCTATACAATTTTATAGATTGTTAAATTATTGATTGACATTTTGCTATTTAAGTAGCATATATCATGTTGTTATGATCTCTTAAGTTATGCTCCAACTATAATTTGTTCAAATATTGTTGACTTTTTTCATGATTGGAGTCTTTACAAAGGATCCAAGTTTGTAAATCCAGAAAAGCTCAATCTTTAGTGCTGATTAATTTATGTTTTGATACTTAATTGAGGAATGGATTAGAAAGGCCTGAAAAGTAAACCATCACACTTGTTGAGTTGAAAATTGAAGCTACATTAGTTCTGTAATTGAATTATTGTAGAAATTGTGTTCAAATTCCAAGCCAAGATGCATTCACCCCTTGTAAAAGTCTTACAAAGTTTACAGGTGTTTGGATTTGTGTATTGAAATTGATTATTGTCACTTGCAGTAAAGCACATCCAAACACTATGTTCTGCAACCTGTTCTATTACAGTTTACTATTTCATTCGATTATTCAATATGACATAATCACTTTTAAATTGCGTCTCCAAACACCCCCTTGTTTTTCTATAGTAATTTTATAGCTTTGTTCCTAGAAGCTTGAGTTTATAGCTCTAGAACAGATAGATATGTCTACCTGTAAATCAATCATGAACTAAATGGGAATAAACAAATAAAAGTTATATGACCAAAACTCTATTGTTCTTGCAGCAACTCTATAATCTATTCACTTACAAAGCCGTGAGGACTGTTATGAACCAACTCTATGAGATGAACCCGACTGAATACCGTTGGTTTTATGAGTAAGTGACTCTCATCTTTCTTCTATTTCTCAAGTGGTTTGTGATTTTTGAAAACTGACTTTCTGTTTTCTTAATATATTTGACATGCGACGGCAGTTTTGTGGTGACAAACAAACCTAACGATGGAAAGCGCTTTCTTCGTGTCCTCCAAAAGGTATACATGGTGATTCACTAGCAAGTTTATAAAGTTACCATTGAACTGTTATGTTGTATGGGAAAAAAATCCAGTCACATGCCATATGAGTTGCATCTGTTTTATCCAAATAACATCAAATCAAGATAAAAGGCGTTTAATTTTTTATTAATTAAAAGAAAGGTGTTTATGAATTGAAGCATATGGATACAACTAGTAGACATGAGTTATAGTGGAATGTTGATATCATAAAATTTTAGGGAGGGAGGGAGGGAGCCTATTTGGCACTGATATCATAAAAGTGACCCATTGTATTATCTAATTTCTCAAATAAAAAACTGATTTTGGAGGTTCTAAGCATTTGAGTGCAATTACTAAATCTTTCTATCTGTATGACTTGTTATCAATAAAACTTTCTGTTGGTTATTGCTACCTCTCAAAAGGAAGACTGTCTTGTTTTATTGGTGTAATTTGTTCCAACAGGAGAAACATGAGCTTGCAGAAAGAGTAATGGTGACTCGTCTTCACCTCTATGGAAAATGGATTAAGGTATCGATTATCAAATGATTAATGAAAAAATTAATGGTGTCATTTAATTTTGTTCACTTAAAAAAAAAAAACACATGATTGTGGTCTTTTTGTACATCAGAAAGTGGATCATGCTGCAATGTATAAAGATCTATCAGACCAGAATTTGGCATTGATGCGTGAGCGACTCATGGAGACAGTGATATGGCCTTCAGATGATGCCAATTGGGAGAGCTATGATTGAGGAGTTAAAGCTTTATCATGGTTGTTTCAATGTTGTCTAGGTAGAATGAAGAAGACTTCAGGAAAATATCTTGATATGTATATGACATTGTGCATATATATATAATTGTTTTTAGATTGGTTTATTATCATCTTGGATAAAGGAAAGCTTAGCCCTCTTCCCATCCTCTCAGACCCTATCAGTAGTTTCTCTTATAAATAAAATTTTACTAGATATGTTTGTTTGTTTAGATTGGTTTGATTGATGATTCAAACCTTATCATTCTAATGTCATTTGATATTTACGTGCCATCTTATGTAGCAAAAAAAAAAGAGCGATAATTATGAGGTAACTTGTCATACATGATTCAGAGAAATCCAAGTAATTATGAACTCTATACCTACATTTTGTCACCTCAAAATAGGAAAGGGCATTCATCATACTTGTTTCATAAACCTAAACTAAGCCAAATGAAATGTAATCCCAGAGATAAATTCAAGAAGTTGAATATTATAACAACTAAAACATAAAATACAGATAATTAACAAGTGGTGCACATTATATAAACATATGTATTCTTAATTATAAACTTATAATTAACAAGTGACCTACAAAAGAATTTCTGCAGCATAGAATCTCACCAGTAGTCCTTACAAGAGCATGACCCGTCTACAAAATGGTGGAAACGACTAGCATCCCTGAGAATTATGGTCCTTTTCGTAAGCTTTGAAACATATTTACTGAATTCATGGCAATCACCACAAATTCTTAAGTTCTTGGTAATCAAGATTGGTGAGCCACCAGAAACACTAATTAATCCAAAAGCAATTGCTAGTTTCTCACTATGACTCGAAAGCCTTGCCAATTTTCTATCATCATCTTCATCATGAAGAACCCAACTCAAATCCGGAACATATCCCATTTCTTTAATGTTAGTCAACAAAAAGGTCAACTTTTTGTAAATCTTTTGGGATTGTGTGTGTGTTTTGTCTCCTGCTGCAAAGAAATGAAGTTCACTTTTGATAACAATCCAACTTCTACCAGCTGGCTTCTTTAAACCCTTGTTTTTGACAATCAATCTCAAGTTTTTTACCTCAGACCAAAGACCATTAGCAGCATAAATATTGGATAATAACACATAATTCCCAGCATTTGTTGGTTCTAATTCAATAAGATTTTCAAAAGCACTTTTAGCCATGTGGGTATTTGAATAGATTCGACAAGCACCAATCAGAGCTCGCCAAATGGACGCATCTGGTGCCATAGGCATAGTGTCGATAACATTTTTGGCCTCGTTTAATAACCCGCCACGAGCAAGAAGATCGACCAAACAAGCATAATGAACACGTTCAGGGGTTATGCAAAAATCTTGAACCATTGAATGAAAAAGGGTCAAACCTTTATGTATCATACCCGAATGGCTACAAGCAGATAAAGCAGAGACAAATGTCACTCGAGTTGGTTTAATCCCTTCTTTGACCATTTTCGAGAAAGTCAACATAGCATCTTCCCCTCGTCCATGCATTCCATAACCAGCAATCATAGCATTCCAAGAAACAATATCTGTTAATGGTAAACTTGTAAAGATTTTTTCAGCATATTCCAAACTTCCACATCTTGCGTACATAGTTATGAAGGCATTTGCAAGAGATAGTTCAACATCCAATGATGAAAACCTTCTTAATGTGTAAGCATGTAAGCATCGACCTTGAGGGAGATTAGAAAGATGAGTGTATAATGAGAGAACACTTATTATAGTGACAATTGTTGGTTTTACCCTTGTGATCATGCTGATGGAAAAGAATCAAAGCTTTGTATTCTTGATTGTTATTGATATAAGAGGAAAGTAATGAGTTCCAAGAAATCGAATCTTTATCAGGATAATTCTCAAACAAACCCCTACCCGTTTCTTCATCTTCACAATTTATATACATTTCTGTCAATGCAGTGTTCAAAGATGCATCAATCTGAATCCCACATTTCATCACATAACCATGGATGGATCTTCCAACATTTAAACATTCTCCACCATGAAGACCAACAAGAATTGAAGTTACCGTTTGAGAATTTGGTTTAATTTCCCACTCTAGCATTTGAATGAATATCTCACAAGCTTGAACCTTTAGTTTATTATAGACCAAACCAGAGATGAAAACATTATAAGAAGTTACATCCAAGACCTTCATCTTTGTGAAAATCCTTGTGGCATCTTCAACACAGTTAAAAAATGCATACATATTCACCAAACTATTTCCAATATGTGTATTCTTTTCCTTGCCAATCTTTAAAGCATAAGCATGTAAGCTTTTACCATTTACTAAACCATTAGAAAGGTGAGCACATAAAGGCAGTATGATGACTAAAGTTCTTTCATTTATCTGAATTTCATCTAACTGCATCTCGGTAAACATATTTAATGTTTCATATATGGACCCGCTTTCTATGGTACAAGATAACATAGAATTCCATAAAGCAACATCTTTTGTCGGGATCGAGTTAAATAGCTCATATGAGGATCTTATATCTTCAAATTCGGTATACATGTTTATCAATGCGTTAACTATATGCAGATTGCTATAACCAAATTTGATGACTAGTTGATGAACTTGCATTCCCAATTCAAGATTTCCATATCCAGCACATGCTTGTATCACAACCAACATTGTGATAGAATCACATTTAAATCCTTTAATGAGCATTGAAACAAAAAGCTGTAGAGCTTTCAAGCAATCCCCATGGTTAACATACCCACTTATCATAGTGTTCCAACTTATAGTGTTTCTTGAATCAAGCATTTCAAAAACAAGAGCCGCAACCGATGGATCAAATTTCAAATAAAACCCCATTAAAGAAGTATCCACATGAGGATTTGAGTTAAGAAAGCCATGCCTCAAGCAATACCCATGTATCTCCTTCCCAAGCTTCAACTCCAAAAGCTCCCCACAAGCCTTAAGCAGCTCAACAAAAGTAACCGAATTTCCTTTTAAGTTCCCATTTTGCATCTGGGAAAACAAAAGCAAACCTTGTTGGAACTCACAGCAATTAACACATCCTGAAATCATAGCATTCCATGAAACCACATCTCTCTCAGACATTTCATCAAACACCTTGCGTGCATTAACCAACATCCCGCATTTTGAGTAAAAATCCACAAGAGCGGTCTGAACACGAATATCGGAAACCAAATCAGTATTCAAAACTGCATTGTGTAGTTTCTTGCCTCTCTCAATGGCCTTTAGCCGGCCACAAGCCTTGAGCACTAGAGGCAAAGTGGCATTATCAGGCAAAATACCTGAAGATTCCATCTGGGTATATGTGTGGAGTATAGCATGATCATCTTTTAGCTTAATGTGGCGCTTGATTAACGAATTCCAGTTTCTTGATTCGTGGATTTGAGGGGATAGAGATAGAGGGATCTCCATCTTTTGAAAGGTAGTTAATGTTTGGCGGGTGAATATTTAAGACCTAAATACGTCTTTGAACGATCAAAAAATATGTGCAATTTGCATACATGTGGTATTTGTTGGGAACAATCGATATTTGGATGATGAATTGATGAATCTTATGTGTTTTATTTGTACTCCATCTTCATCTTTTTTATCTTTTTTTTTATTTGTTGTACCTCTTCCCAACTTTTAGATTATATAATTCAAACCTTTTTGTTTCTTTTAAACAAAATAAAGTTTTGTATACGACAAATATCCATTTTTTTAAATTAACTTTTTTTAATCTTATATATGTCATAATAAAATCTTAATTCAAATATTAAAAAAAGAACTAATAACCTCACCTTTAAAAAAATCGAATTCTTTTTTATATATTTTTTAAACATGTCGAATGGTTATTTGTAAAGATACATTTCATATCTTAAATAACAATTTTATCTATATTTTTTAAGCGTGGTTACTTTTACACAAATATTTTTTCTATATTTTCCAAAAAAAAGATATTTTAGTTTATTAGTAAATGTGTTTGTTTATATTTGTTGTTACTTATGTATATTTTAAACTACACTATTAGTCCTTTATTATCAAAAATAGTTTTTAACTTTTTTTATTTATATTTGTTGTTATTTTTAAACAATTTTTTTTCTAAACTAAAGTGTTTGTTTTTATAGTATCAAAAATGTTTTTAACAGTTTTTCCAACGAAGAAGTTTTATATTGTTTGTTAAAGAAAAGTGTTTTTTAATATTTTTTCAACGGAAATGTTTATAATTTTAAAAAAAAGCAAATTTTAAAATATGTATATTTATAAGGGGTAAATATGACAAGTTTTAATTTTCAGGAAGACAGGTACAACAAGTAAGGAAGAGGGTACTAATAGCCTATCCCTTAATCTTTTGTGGGGGTGAAAAACCCAAAATAAAACTATGTTATTTATAAAAAAAAAAAAGTTGACCGATCTAAACCACTTGACCGACCTAAACCTATCAATTATTAGAACTAAACAAATATCTATTCACCCTAAGTTAATATTTCTAGAATCTTAAAAACAACTAAACTTAAGTAAATAAATATAACTAAATAATACTAATCATCTAAATGATCCTTCAACTACTTTCTGCTTCTTCTAATATACCCCTTCATTAAGATTAACTCATGTATTGTGGTTTGTCAAAAGTCAAGCTATATTTTTAAACTTTGCTTGTGGTTATATACTTTCGTTGGTGCAAAATAATGCAAGATCTGAAAACTTTAATAAAACTAATGTTTATAAAAGTTAGTGGGTTAGTTATATAAAAACTTGGGATTTGGACTAAAATATAAGTTTTGGGCTAAAAAATAGTTTTGGACTTTAATGCTGAATTGGGTCTTTAAAATTGTTGTTAGGCTTAAAACAAAAGTTTTGGACTTTAAATATCTAATTACGCTTTTAAGTTGGTTATTTATCGGGTTAAACCAGCCCAATATGGCCCAGCAGAGCCCAAGTGATATTAAAATGACTTTTTAGACAATTAGTTAACTTAGGTCGTGTTTTGCGTGCCATAGAGCTAGCTTTTTGACGATACCAAACGAGGTTTTTTTTAAACTAGTTTTTTTTAAAAAAAAAAGCTCCGTTTGGTAATGTCAAAAAACTAGCTTATAAGCTAGTTTTTGAAAAGCTAGTTGGAGTAGCGTTTCAACTAGCTTTTATAATATTTGCAGTTTTACCTTTCCCTAACTTATATTTATATTTTGTTTTAAAATTTTATTTTATTTATATACATGTACTTTTATGTCATTTTACATTTTTCAGCTAGTTTATCAGCTAGTTTTTACCAAACGTTATTTTTTATCAGCTAGCTTATAGTTTATCAGCTAGCAGTTAGCTTATCAGCTAGCTTTTCAGCTAGTACGCCAAATACAACCTAAATAAAATTAGTAGACATAAGACCATGCTCGGTTTTAGAACCGACACCATTGTAGAAAAATAACCTTTCTCAAAATATATTACTTGGAAATAATATTAAAATGTCATTTTGCTTAGAAATAACAAGATGGATGACCACCCCCGCACGTTGCTGCGGGGGTGACTACTAAATGTAAGTATGAAAATCTAAACAGAGAAAGACAAAAGAGTGAAATAGATGGCTCAGATTTGTATAAATTAACATCATAAATCCATAAATCCATGGTGGCTGCAAAAGAAAATTGCCCCTACACATGGATTCTCACCGGACTTTTACAATAGAAAATCATCATCGCCATTTACAACCAACAATTCTGTTTCCAGGTCAAACCAACAAAAACATCATAGAAAGGATCATATCTTAAGCATATGATCATATTTAAGACACGTCGATATGAATAGCGCAACATGTGAGGGACAAAGTGGTCTATCACGTTCCTTGAAGACCATCATAAACCCATTTGGGTTTTTCATATCTGGGTTATTGAAACCCATGTTCAAAGAAAAAATCAGATTCAAACTTCCTTAAAAACCAACAATGAAGTAAAACCCAACAATTTTAGTTTCATATTTGGGTTCTTGAAAACCCATATTCAAAGAAAAACCCATAGAATCAAAGTTCTTGAAGAAACCAAAGATCAAAAACCCATGTTTGAACATCAATAAATACAGCCAGAACATCAGTTTTAAGAGGGGGGTTACTGAAGACCCAAAAGCATACCAGAAGAAAGAATCTGGTAAAAAAAAATAAAGGGTCATAGCCTAACCAAATTCCATTGCTACTATGATGAGATTTAAGATAGATGAGACAGGTGGGTCGTAACAGATCTGGATTCTTTGAAGACCCACAATCAAACCAAAAATGATAGAATCAAAATTCTTGAGAAAAACAGAAATCAAAACCCATATTCGAACAGCCAGGAGAACCATAAAGCCAGACATTTCCATCCACTTTTAAACCCACAATCAAACCAAAAACGATGCAATCAAAGTTCTTAAAAAAACAGAAACCAAAACTCACATTCGAACAGCCACCACAACCATAAAGCCAAAGATTTCCACCAATTTTTGAGTGGTTCTTCAAAATCCAAAAGCAAAGCAAAAGAAACAATCACCAAACAACTTCGTTTCAAATATGAGTTGTTGAAAACCCACATGCAAAGAACAACAACGACACCACAGATCACCGGGGGGAAAAACCCAATCTGTAAATAACGAACAAATAGCGTAAAGGTCACTGCATCTCAAAGATTTCATGTGACCGGAGCAGCACAAAACAGCAAATCCAAGCGTCGCCGCTTCTACATCACCAGAGCAAAGACGTGGATGCTTGTATGTGGCCAGAGATAATCAAACACCACACGTATCAACCGACGAAGCTAATGGAGACCATAGATCTCCTTCTCCGTACCACCGACCGTCGCCACCATCACAAATGACATAATCCGGCCACCGCTGCTTAAACGAAACGTCATAAATTAGAAAGAGAGAGAGAGAGAAAGAGTTAAATGCCATGTATAGGCAGTATTTAAGAGAAAAGAGGTAGTGCAAGACACCTGTTTCAACAGGAAACTTCCACACAAACCCTAAACTTATTGCAAGAGTTTAGCTGGCAACCACCATCCCAAAAATTATTGTATGGTGTTCCTGTGTACAACCGATAGGTAATAGAAAAGGGCTAAAGTGTAAAAAAAGAAAACAATTGTGGTCAAAACAAAAAAGAGTAAAACAACACTATTCATCAACACAATTTCATTGTATTAAATATAAATCAAATTTCATGAATCATATAAAGTAAATATATTTATTCAGTTAATAAAGTAACGAGTTACGACTCGAGTTGGTTCAAAGTCTCATTTGACCTGAACCCTAAAGTCAACATAGAGCATACCGATATTCATGATATCATATGGTTAACTGATCATGTGGATAATTAGAACCGACACCATTGTAGAAAAATAACTTTTCTCAAAATATATTACTTGGAAATATTATTAAAATGTCATTTTGCTTAGAAATAGTCAAATTTCATGAATCATATAAAGTAAATATATTTATTTAGTTAATAAAGTAACGAGTTACGACTCGAGTTGGTTCGAAGTCTCATTTGACCTGAACCCTGAAGTCAACATAGAGCATACCAATATTCATGATATCATATGCTTGAAATTATAGTTTATATATGTATATTGGTTAACCAAACTTGAGGCACCAACGAGTCGCCACAACAACGTTTTATACAATGCATGCAATACGAGTATTGTCGGGTCCAAGATTTCATAATCCACATACTCACGGAAACATCACTAAGACCTTAGGTGTGTTAAAGATTATAGGAGACGAGTAGGTCGGACGTTACTGGATACTTGCTACAGTTGCACATTTGCCATCACTTAGACGTTGAGGTGAGTTTCACGGACCTTGTTTCATTTTTACCTTGGGGGAGTTATACATGCATTTTAATTGCATTTACATTTGGACACAATATACTTAAATGATACATACCGATTATCTGAGACAGTTTACATACCACGTTAAGTCTGTTGATCACAACTGGACCGTTAATCGTTATTATAGCAAGGTGATGATGAATAGTACTGTCGGGTCTGGGAAACCCTGTCCGTGTTAGTCGCGCTAACTTTAATTATACGCTAAAACGGATATATTATTGGCCTAATATACATGCCCATGTCCGTAATAACATGTTGCGAGGGGGCTTTCATCTAGTCGAGTGTCGGTTCCATTGACTCATGGTAGTGGTTACTTTGTAGGCAAACACATATCATGTAAAGTAGTTATTGTGGTCCACTACAAATCGTTTTCACATACATTTACATTTCAAACATGTGAATTCACTAAGATTATTACTATTGATCGTTTTAAGCATATATTTTCTCTGGTAACTAATCATGTGGACTAAGACATTTTGGACATGCATACAAGTGTCATCATGATATGAGTGCATCATTTGGGACACTCACTGTTATGCCATGTGTGTTTTGTTAACGTTTATTCAACCACTTTGCTTCCACAAACTTTTAGACATTTAAATGTAACCTATGGTTGCTATTTATTTAAGTATGTCTTTCAAAGTCATATAGAATCGTTCAATGTAACTTGTGTGTTGATGGTCCATGAAGTCATAGCCCCGCGGAAAACTACCATGGTTGGGGGTGTGAAAATAATCATATATATTTTGATGGGCAACTCACAGTGATGACTGTAAATGAAATGAACGAAACATATAAGCAAAAACAAGTGGAAGTCGAATGTAAAATTATGATAATTATGCTACAGGGATTGCCGTTGACAACGAAAGCGACAGTTGGAAGTGTCACTAATTAAACTGAAAGTATAAATTAGTATCAATTTATAGTTTGGATTATTAAGGCACGAGGTAGGGGTGGTGGATTAGACAAAACTAGCCTAATCCAATGAGATTATTAAAGTAGTTTCAAGAAAGGAGGTGGAAAACGACAAAAATGGTTCAAAGCAGCTTCAAGGGAGGGGTTAAAAAACGACAAAAATGGTTGTTGTTTTCTCTCAGTGTTCATCGACTACTTCTAGCTGGAAGATGAAGTCAACTAGCCGCATGGGTGGCTGTGGTATAGCCGTGAAACCGAAGGCTAGCCGCTCCCACACCCCTTGTGCCCTTATAATCCAATTATCTTGCTTTAATTATATGTATTCTCTAATTATGTCTATTAATTTAACATTCTACAAAACGCTATCAATATATTAATTGGTGTCATCTCGACCTGACTTATGACTCGTTTATTTTTGAGACTTTATATAACAGTTTATATGTTTCATTAAAATTGATATTTTAATTGAATTTTAGTTATTAGAAAAGATGATTAGTTATGGGAAAAGGGCATCAATCACCCACCTTTTGTTGAGTTTGATATGAAAGTGGAGGGTGTGGAGTTGAATCATTTGGGCATAAGAATTTAGAAGACTCGATAACTAACTCAAATTTCGGATAGCGATATGGTGACTGCTTATTTACGTAAATTTGTAGCAACGTTATCATTCTATGTTTCTATTTTCCATTTTCTTGTAAATTTATCCTATCACTTTGTAAACTATCCTTTATCTTTTATCCAATTAAAATTGCATCACACACACACACACACACTAATACATATGCATAAGGACATACAATATCTTAATTAGTGACGAATATAAAAATTTTAGTAAGTAGGGTAAAAATGTAAAATATAACCATGAAAAGTTTAGTTAATTGAATGTCTGGATCTCCATAAAGTGTGAAACACTTTCCGACTAAATATCTTGAGGGTTAGTTCAAGAAATCAGTCGGATACAATCTGAAGATCTTATTGAATTCGAGAACTTTTGAGAGTGATGAACCGGACCAGAAACTACAAAACAAAAAACTGATCGTACGTAATCTTAGGGAGGAGCATATATGCAGTTAATTTGAATAACTGCATATAGAAATTTGACCAAAATACACAATTGATCCGTCAAGTTTTATTAATGTAATTTCGGTTCGAAATTAAAATCCGATGCTTTTTTTGTGAAGGACTTTTTGTTGAAATAAAAATTTCCAAGCCTTTTTGTTCAAATAAGAAATTTTCACGTTTTATACACGTGCAGCACACATGATGGTCATTATGGTCTTTTTTTTCAACCTTAATTAAACAAAGAAAGTAAAAAAAACATGTTTTATTTGATAAAACAATTAACTCTTTTTTATTTATTAAAAATGACTAAAAATTACTAAAATTTTATTTATAAAAGTAAACATTTAAAAGAATAATTTTCAAAAAGTTTTTAAATTAAATTAAAAGAAACTTTTAGTTATTAAAACAAATTAGGAAAGAATAGTAAAAGAAATGTTTTAAAGACGCCCACTCTTAAGAATTTGTTCAAGTACCAAGTAAATCTTGATATAAAACCTTAATGAAACTATTAATTAAAAAAAATATTAAAACACATTTTAAAAACAATTAAAGTTTTATGGTTAATAAATTAACATTTTCATTATAAACACTCCTAAAAATATTTCTATTAAAAGTTTATTTTTTCAAATTCTGACTGAAGTGGTTTATATAATTTTTAAAAATTTTTGTATTGTTTTTAAAATTTCAACGGAAAATTATTTTTCCAGGAATGTTTATTATGTAAAATGTTAATTTATTTACTATAAAACTTAAACTTTTCTTAAAAACTTGTGCTATTATTTTTTAGTTAAATAATTTCATTAATGTTTTATATCTAGTATCACTTGATACTTAAATTTTATTTTGTAGTGTTGGAAGTATATAAAATATTTTTTTTACTATATTAATTTTAATTAAAATGCTTCTTTTCTATTGTGTTTAAAAAAAGTTATATGTTTCTTTTAATTCCATTTAAAAACCTTTTGAAAGTCCAATTTTTAAATGTTTACTTTTATAAAAAAAAATTAGAATTTTTATCATTTTTAATGAATAAAGATTTAATAATTTATTATCAAACAAAACATGTCTTTTGATTTTCTTTATTTATTTTAAGGTTAGAGAAAAAAGAGCATAATGGTCATCGTGTATAGTGCATGTGACCATATTTAACGAAAAAAGAGCATAATGGTCATCGTGTATAGTGCATGTGACCATATTTATCAAACAAAACATGTCGTTTAATAAAGTTTTTTTTTTTAACGACAAATATTATTCTCCTACTACTCCACTTCATGTGTTCAATGACCAGCATCTCAAAGAAGAGAGTCATACACATTTGCCACTAGGCTAAGGTTTATTAAAGTTTACTAACATCTTTTTTGTTTCATTTAGCAAACCATCAAGACAAGACTGTCTTTGGAACCGATTCGAACTTAGTTCGCCAAACAAAAGCGAAAACCGATGGACTACCATCCTATAGACTCAATATCGGGCAAGTGGGCCGATATGAACTCAAAGTGCCAACTTTTCAATGACACATTCCAACGCATCCGCAACGGTTGGGAACGTGGTAAAAACGACACATATATTAAAATAATGTCTTTGATCAAGTACTCAAGGCCCGTTCCCATATATCCGGTGTTAGGAACTACTTCATAAAAGTCCTGAGTGGGGAGAGACCGCGAGTATCACAATGAGGACTAGGCGACACTTAAAAAAGTTCAAACCCGTCATCTTTGGTGGATTCCGAGAGTTAGTCGTAGGATGCTCGGATGTTTAACTTGAACATATCCAAAGACAACTTTGTGGACGAAGAAGCATCAGTTCAAGAGGAGATACTAAGACCCCCCCCCCCCCCGGTCGGTCAAGCGCGAAGGGGAAATAACCTGCGTTGTCGTCGAACGATGTGGACTTCAGCCAACGATCCATGGAGATGAACACTAAACTCGTTGCTTTAAACGAGCTTGGAAAAAGACGTCTCTGAAGAAAAAATTAAGAGATGATCATTTGGAGCAAATGAAACTTCTCAAGGAACGCCAAATGCATAAAAAAACTCATGATATTGTCGAAACCGCTCGACAAGCTAAACAAACCGGCACGAACACTAGCCGAAATCGTTAACGAAAAGATTCACAAAATTGAAAGCTCTAGTGTTTTTTAGTAATGTTATGTAATCTTTTTTTTAATGAAATTATTTTGTTTTATTTTTTATGTAAATTAGAAAATTAAATAAAATAATAATTGGTTAATAATTAAATAGAGGGTTATGATCTACACACTTTTCGGTCATAAACTCCCTTGATGATATTAGTGTGTGTCATGTACTCATGTAGTAGATAATGCCCCTCAAGGGTTATGGGTACGCATGACCTGCGACGGAGCCATGAATTTATTTAGAGAAGTCATTCACAAATTAAAGTACTAAATTTCATATCAAAATTGTATAGTATAAACTATCAATTTATTTACTTATTCAGATTCAAAGAAGTCATTCACAAATCAAAGTACTAAATTTCATATCAAAATTGTATAGTATAAACTATCAAGAATGAATTTCATGTTCTACAAATATACTAACCTTAAATTGGCTTGCAGAATCCAAAATTTTGAGTTTTGACTTGTTCAATTGTTCAAGAATTTCGCCCTTCAAGAATGAATTTCAGGTTAGTGTTTGGTTTCACAAATCACATTCAAACAAATTAAATAATGTAATCAATATGAGTAAAACAACAAACCAATAATTAAATAGATAACAAGAATTGTTGAAATCAAACCCTAACCTTTTTCGTATTTTGATTTCTGTGGAAAAAAATCGAATGGTGAGAGCCGGTTTTGAATGAGAAGTTGTGGCTGGTTCGATTAAGTTAAGGTTAAGCGAAATTGTTGTTGAATTCTACGAAAAAATTGATCCTAAACTTGGTTGAAACAGAGAGTTTGTAGAATTGTAGATCGAATTAAGGTTTGCAGGTTTGGGGGCATACGCGTATATACGCTATATGTATGTGAGCAACAAAAAAAGCTAAAATAAGCAAATAACCGGCCTCGAACTCGCGACCTTTTGAAAAGGAACTCGCCAACTAGGCTGCATCCATTTTGCTTATATAGTTTGGTCCGAATTATTAATATCGTAAATTTGTATGCGAGTAAAAAAATTGCTATCTAACAGGTTCGAACTCGTGAATTTTCAAAGAGCAGCGGGGGTTTTAGAAGATCCAGTGAACCACTAAGCCAAACACATTTTTTGTTAAGTTTATTGGTGTCAAATCTTTAATATCATTGATGTCAATGTAAAATCCGCTTAAATACTTTTCACTACGGTTTCAAAATTCATTGGTGTCGCTTGACCCCGATCAAATACACATAGCTCCTCCGCGCCCCTGCACATGACATTATCTACCAATCAATTTTATAACATTCTACTAACCTTTTCAATCTTAAATTATCAATCATCACATGAAATTCGACTTAGATTATATATAGTTCATGAGATATTATGAGTATGTCCATAATAAGATCAATCTAGCATTGATGGTTAAACATATTTAGTAAAAAGTATATTAGATAAAATATATATTTATTGTTATAAATAAATAAAAGTATATAAAGTTCTTTTGAGTGAAATGAAAGTCAAAGTTTAAAAGAACCGAATGATGAGGTTATCCTTGGTACTTGAACTTAATGATTATAAGGAAACGTTAATGGTGTCCAATTACTTGAGACAAATGACACGACAACAACTAATTAACTACCAAACTCCATACACTCTGGGTATTATAATGCGCAAGAACACGACCATCTCGATCTTACTTTCCACTAATTAATAAAAAAGATTTTCACCAAATTAACAACATTGTTTTGTCTCTCAACAATCATCCTTTAATTCACTAATGATCAACGTCACATTTTCGTAAAACCATAATCACATAGCAACATTGTATTGCATCTATCATTAGTACGTTAAAAAATTGTTAGGAAATTTTAGTAGAATTATATTTTTCGCTAACTTTGAACTAGTATGATTATATTTATATATGTGTGTTGGAAATTTTAATAAAAATATGTTTGTTACTAAATTTTAGACAAAAAGGATAATTGTATGTGTTATAATTAATTATTCGGGGTTTAGGTTCTATTTTGTTAGAGTTTCACAACGTACCAAACGGTGTCTAAAATAAAGCTCAGATGAATGAGAAATCGAAGCTCACATTTGGGTGATAAATGAGATAAAATGGATTTACATGTGAGGTGCCAGGGAAACCTATCCCACATTGATGGGTGAACTGAACCTTGAAGGATTTATAAGGAGGAATACTTTTTTTTTAAAGATTGTCTCCTTTAATAGGAGATATCCCATGGACCCTAATCTCAACTCGTATTCACACACACAACGCGCATGTTGTGGCGCACTTTGCACACTTGCATCACCGCTTGAGAGCTGCCTTAGTGTTTTTTTTGTTGGCGCGACGGATGATCAAGACTCACAATTGGTGCAAACTCCACGTGCGTGTGGAGGCGTGGTGCGCGGCAAGGGTGTGTGAACGGGTGCTGCTGCTCTAAAAATGCAAGATACTCCAATAAAGTTTCCAGATCTCTTTGAAAATTTGTTGGACCATGAACAATCTCCCAAGGCATCTCCCACATTGCCAGATTTGTGATTCCAGATTCACAAATTGGTTCACTAATACAGACCAAGCATGGCTCATTCTCAAGGAAATCAAACCGGGAATTCTTATTCCCCGCAGGGTAATCGTAACTTTGTTTCTATTATTATTACTCTATCCATGTCACGATACAAAAGATTACAGAAAGTTCACTTGGTTTCTTAAAGCTCACAACATCACTAATTCACCAACTTCGCCAACCACCCCAATGGTGAACACATCATCGGCTGCATCCGCTACTCCAACACAAGCATGAATGTTTGATAGTAGTGCCACTCATCACGTAGCCTCTGACCGCTTGACATTACACACCATCTTCGATTATGGAGAGCCTGATGAGGTCATGTTAGGAAATGATACATTTCTACCTATCTCTCATACCGATTGACGGTTGCACCGTTGTTTGGTAATTAATTGTGATAAACTGATGATTTTAATGTTCTTAATAATGTAAATGCATGAATGTTGGTAACTATGTGAAATTGTGTGCTTGCAGGTTAAAATGGGTTAAAACGAGCTAGCTAGAAGAGACAAGAAGATCGAGGAAGGTTAGAACAAGCTATGGCAAGTGAAAAGCAAGAAAAAAGAGACAAAGCCACCTGGGCCACCGTAGCTTACGGCAGAGCCGTAGCTTACGGTGGTGGCTATCCCTGAAAACAGCCGTAGGCCAGCAGATGGCTGGCGTAAAGCAGCTCAAGGCCACCGTAAGCTACGGTGGCGCCGTAGCTTACGGTCGAGCAGTTTTTCAAACTCCCGAATTTCGCGATTTTAAAGCACTTTTGGGGGTCTTGGCAGTTCCAACTCGTATTCCATCATTGGGGGACGAACCAGAGACGACCAAGGGCGATTTTGGAGCAGGAGAAGAGTAGAGAAACACAATTTCAACATCGGAATCATCGGAGAATCATCAATGACAATCATTATCATCATAGTTGCAAGCGAATTCGTCATGATTGGCTAGTCGTTTGTGTTCTTCTCGAATGTAAGCTTCTAATGTAAACAATAAACTTGATGTAATGGGATTCTAGAATAGTGATCTAAGCATTCGATGCTTTTCACTATCGTGTTTTTGTGATTATTTGTAAATGTTAGTATTATGTTTAATCGAATTTCGCAGACCATACGTTCTTGATGCCACGGGCAATCGAGATTTAGTGGGTAGGAATTTGGTTGATAATCATACTGATTGATCATCGGGTGACATCCTTGCGTTAGTAACCCGAGTGCTTTGTTCCCTTTTATCACAATAGTTATATTCACATGAGTCATGTCTATGTGATGTTGTCTAGTTGCATCATGTTTGTTTGTTTATATGGAAGTCTGAAGTTCGAGAAGATCACTATTGTCCAAGTATTAAGAAAACCAAAAATCTATTGTGTCATTTAGTTTTTAGCTATTAGAAATCAAGTCACCAATCACAATTTCTTGACACAATTACTTTCCAGTTTCAATCTAGTATAATCCAAATCATAAAAGTATCACATACTCCACATTCTCCCTGTGTTCGACACCTGCTTACCACTATCTAAAGTAGTGTAATTGGGTTTATTTTTGAGTGGGACTTCGACCTCACGTCACCGATCACTCCACTTTGTCCACTTCCACTCGTCCAATACATCTCAATAAGGTTTTTTATGTTCCTCACTTTCGTAAGAATCTTATCTCCATTGCTAAACTTTGCAAAGCTAACAATGTTTCTGTTGAACTTTTTCCTTTTCATCTTCTGATTAAGGATCTCCACACAGGGGCGCCTCTCATGCTGGGAGCGAACATTGATGACATTTACTATTTCGCAACCAAATCTCTTCACGACCTTCCAAGTGTCAACTCAACCACTACTTCAACCGAGTCACTTCTATCATGGCATCACAAGTTCAGACATCCATTCATTTAGGCAATTAGGCGTTAAGTCGAATAAAATGTCGTCTTTTTCATTTCACTGTGATACATATTCTATTAATAAAAGCCATAAATTACCTTTTAGTACAAATTCGTTCACCGCTACCAAACCCCTTGAACTTATTTATTCGGATATTTGGGTTCCGGTCGCCACATCAAACGATGGTTACACCTATTATGTTATTTTTGTTGACTATATTTCCAAATATACTTGGTTTTACCCATTGAAACAACATTCAAATGTTTCAACTCTATAACCACAATTTAAAATCTTGGTTGAAAAATTCTTTGACACCTCTCTTGTGTCTCTATTCACCGACATTAGTGGTGAATATATTGGACTCATCCCCTAACAACATGGAATTCCCACTTTACTACTCCCCCGCATACCTTAGAACAAAATGGTGTCGCCGAACGCCGCCATCGACACATCGTCGACACGAGTGTATATCTACTTCACCATATACCGCTCACTTTTTGGTCTCACGCATTCTAAACCGTGGTTTACTTAATAAATCGATTACCTACTCCAATCCTTGATCACAAGTCTCCATTTGACAAACTCTATAACACTCTACCAACTTACCTGAAACTCAAATCATTCGATTGCCTATGCTTCCCGTGGTTGCGACCCTACATGTCATCTAAACTTCAACCACACTCTATCAAGTGTATTTTCCTTAGTTATTCCGTCTCTAAGTCGGCATACAAATGCTATGATCTGGTCTCTCACCGGCTCTACCACTCGCGCCACATTCAATTCATCGAGCACGTCTTCCCATATACCACCGACACGTCATCGATCTTACCCTTTCCGAATGCCCACTCCTTTATCCATTATAATGGAGTTAAATCTCCTATCAAGCCTCCTGATAACTCATGTCCTATCCATGATGTTTCACCTTGTACCCATCCCGTAAACAATCGCCACTCCTCTTCTGTCCAGCATTTCTCAAATCTGTCTCCAACCCATAATTCGCCAACTTTGGCCCATGTGGATCAGCCCATAGCCTCCCAAAATCACTCTACTCCAGCCCACTCCCATTCCGCCACCTCTCCCTGGTCACATACCTTAAACTCCCTGCCCCATTCCTACCCTCCTTCCCCACAATCCTCTCCTAGCTCCAGTACCTCTGTGACGTCTTCCCCTGTTGACTCGCACACCTCTAACCCATCTGCACCCTCTTCCCAGCCTTGCTAAAGAAAACTCAACCCAAAATACTTCAACAACTTCATTAACACAACCACTATTCATCTGTTTCCACCCTTGTTCGAACCATCCACTTACAAACAAGCTTTAAATGATCCAAAATGGCGTAATGCCATCGATTTTGAGTTTAATGCTCTAATTCGCAACCAAACATGGGAACTCATTCTGCCTACACCTCAAACACCCATTGGATGCAAATGGGTGCTTCGTATTAAATGCCATCCTGGTGGCTCCATTGCAAAATACAAAGCTTGTCTTGTAGTAAAATGATTCCTTTAACAATATGGGAAGGACTACTTTGATACATTCAGTCTGGTTACAAGACCACTCACCATTTATACTATTCTTTTAATCGCTTTATCAAAAAATTGGCCTCTCTCCAACTTGATGCATGTCAACAACGCATTTCTCCACAGGATTCTTCATGAGGATGTTTACATGATTTAACCACTCGGATACGAGGACTCACAATTTCCGAATCATATTTATAAACTCGAAAAATCCTTATATGGCCTTAAGCATGCTCCTCGAGCTTGGTACATTGAACTCAAAAATTTTCTTCTCCGGTTTGGATTCAAAAAATCCTTTAATTGACACGTCACTTTCATTTATCAACAATCTAACATCACATGCTACTTCATGGTCTACGTTGACGACATGTCCTCACGGGTTACGATCCCGCCTTACTTGACACATTTATTACTGCCCTAAGTAATAAGTTCTCAATCAAGGACCTTGGCTCTCTCCACTATTTTCTTGGTATCGAATTCATACCCACACCTAGGGGTCTCTTTCTCTCGCAACATCGACATATACAAGATTTCCTAAATCATTTCCACATGGAGGTTGCCAAGGATGTCAACACCCTTCTTAGTGCAACGGATCCTTTAGTCCTTCACGATTCATCGCCCAAAGTCGACGTGACGCCATACCGACGACTCGTTGGGTCGCTTCAATATCTAGCTTTTACCCGTTTCGACATCTCCTTTGCACTAAACAAACTCTCCCAATTCATGCATGCTCCACGCCAATCCCATTAGCAAGCACTCAAGCATGGTCTCCGGTATCTTAATGGTACTGTCCATCAAGGTCTTTTTCTAAACCGCTATTCTCATGTCACGCTCTCGGTATTTTCATATTCGGATTGAGGTGGTGTTAATGATGTCGGTCGATCTACTACGACTTACCTACTATATCTTGGCACAAATTTTGTATCTTGGAAATCAAAGAGACAAAAATATGTCTCTTGCTCTTCCACCGAGGCCGAGTATAAAGCTCTCGCAAATGCCTCAGCCGAGTTCTTTGGCTTACTAATTTATTACAGGAACTTGGTGTGTCCACTTCTGACATACCAACATTTTTTTGTGACAGCATCGGTGCCACGTACCTATGTGCAAATCCTTTCTACCATTCACGCATGAAACATGTCGCCCCTCGACTACCATTTTGTACAAGAACAGGTTACGCTAGACAATCTTCGGGTTCTTCATGTTCACTCTCAAGACCAACTTGCGGATCTGGTGGCAAAGCCTCTTTCTCGGGCATCATTTCTTCGCAATCGTTCCATAACGGATCCTCTATCTTGAAGGGGCGTATAAACAAGATTAAATCATAAAAAGGAATATTATTATATTCAAATGTATTCAATATATTCAATTAGTTGGTCAACATAGTTTTAGTTCGTAGTTTTGCTCCCTTGATTTCTCTATACATTGTTGTATTCTAGCCATTATATATGACACAATATAGAATAAAATATTTCAACTTTTCCACAATTCACAATCTATAGCATATGTTGAACACGAATCTTAGCTTAACATTTAACATTTTTTGTTCTTTCTTGCAATATTAAAGACTACAATAAGACGTTAATAAAAAACTCTTAAGTTGATCAAGAACCCGTTGAAAAGCTTATGATTTGAATTAATTTAAATTTATATAATGTTTTTATTTCATTATTTGTATTTATTTTATACACAATATAGTCAACTATTATTCTTTTATTATTTTTTTTAATAAAATGTGACCCCATATCCCTAGAAAAAATATCATCAGCATAACAACAAACATAAAACATTTATACTCATAAACATTATTGAGAACTTATTCAGACGTGTAAACGTTCAAAAAAGTCCATATGTATACGTTAAAAGAAATCATAAAAAAGAAGAAAATGAGGCTCTACCCAATTTCATGATACTTTCAAGAATTAATAGATAACGAATGGACGAAACTATAAAACTTTTTTGAATGAACGTAAATGAACCGAACGTTTAGTGAACAGTTCGTGAATCGTCCGATTTGAAGTTTGTTTATGTTTGTTTGTTTAATAAATAAATGATCGAACACGAACTTTTCGTTCGTTTAGTTAAACAAGCGTACATGAACAAAGACCGTGTTTGTTCATTTGTGTTCATGAATGTTTCGTAAGGTGTTCTTTAAAATTTACCATTTAAAACTTACATCTTGTGATATTATTACGGGATAATTATGTTTATGATTATTATTTTTAAGTTATGTTTTGTTTTGAATAATTATGTTTACAATTTTAAGTGCTTAATTCTCCTCTTTGTCAACTAGTACTTAAGGGTAAAAGTCATGCTCTTTTAATATCTACTTGATATGAATAGATTAGTGTCATGATCAATGTCTTGAGGGTGGATCACATGATTTTTTTTCTAGTTGTACACGTATAATTTAATCTTGAATGATTCTCAAAAATCTTCATTTAACCCAGACCTTTGATCAATAACTGCTTTTAGAAGACTCATGCGAGGCCACGTGCGGACGTGTGACGTCACTCTCTATGCAATACTAAGTATATATACTTAAAATCGTCCAGGTATCACATTTATGCTCACTTTACACCTTCATTTACACACATTTTCTTCTCTATTACTCCGATAACTTATTCTCATACCAGAGGGCATCCTTCTTTACCTTGCATTGGTCATAACGTGTTGTTATGTGTGCAAGTCTTGGTTCTGATCACCTTCCTGATTGCACCTTCGATCCGATCCAGAGATAGAATTGAAGTTTGTTTGATCCATTTCTCCGGCCAGCCACTCAGTTTTCGATTTGGTTCAAACATTAACCATTCACATATAATATATTAATTTTTCTAATTCCGTTAAAAACATATATTTTGATTATTAACTAACCACGATCAAATGGAGCTGAACAAACTATTCTTAGATGAGGTACATGTACAATTTGATATATCTATACAATAGAATATGCCCAATGACCCCATCACACCTATATGTTCGGTGCTGTTTTATTCTACAATCTTGAACATTTTACTATACTTTCCAAAAATGGCAAAAGAAATTTGAGTAATAAAAATCTATACTTTGCAGGATTTAAACAAGCGAAGGGAACATAGAAGTTTCTCTCATGAGTTCCTCAAAGTCCCATTCTTCAACTTTTAGTTCATCTCCTCCATCCAAACTGTTTTCGAACGCTTGGGAGGTTACTGCTAGTACCTTGTTATTGTCGTAACATTGGTTCATGATGATGTTGTTAGTCATGATCAAGGAGTTTCTATCATCAAGATTTTCACTTTTTATATCTTGGTTATTACTAGTCAAGTTATCTAATGGTGGGATGTTAAAAATCTCATCTTCTAACCCTAAATTCCCCCCAAATATCTCATAACATCCATGGTAACTAATCCCATTACCATCTATGCCAACTTGCGCGGTACCATAGCATGATGCATGCAAGATGGGCATGTTTGCGCCATGATGATGATCGCTGGTCATGAGAGGCGCCAATTGTTCCATCATTTGGTTTAGGTTCATGGCCTGCAAGGACGATGATGATCGTCTCGTTGCATCCATGTACATAGCCATGATGTTGCTAGAATCGTGTGTGGACACCAATCCCCCCATGATGTCCATATGGTCCGAAGATGACGAATCATGACTTGTGTTAGGTGATGATGATGAGTTTGATGTACATTTTTTTAGTCTCTTTTTAACTGTGGAGTTCCAGAAGTTTTTGATTTCGTTATCAGTACGTCCAGGCAATCTTGCTGCAATTTGGGACCACCTAAGAATTTAAGGAAATCAAAATAAGGTTATTTAGAAAAGTATGATGATATTACACGTAAAATACGGTATAAATGCATGCAATGCATGGAAGTTAACTTTATTTGTAAACCAACTACTGAAATAGACAGTAGAGTGTCTTCAACTCAAAGGTTACATGTGGGCACACACACCTCAACCTCAATTATCCCTTTCACTTTGAGCCTTCTATCAATGCATTGTAAAATTGAATGCTAAAAATCTTTCCAAAAATTAGTGCATTAGCAAAAATAGAAAATGATTAAATCAATTAGTAAAAAAAAAATAACATCAATTATAATAGCAATGAACCAATTGCCAAATTGTATATATTTTTGTTATAAACATTCAAGGATTAACTTTTAACGTGCTACTAATATGTATATATTCGTTTTAATTAATTTCCTCTAACTAGTAATAAACAAAAATGATTAAATGAAGGTTTTTGGTCATGTGGTGTTAAACTATATATACAAGTCATCTCATGTACAATATGATGCATGTTATATATATTTGTGATCGATAATTATGTCAAGTTATACTTTCTTCAGCCTAATCATGGAAGAGAGAGAAGCATGGTATCTTCCATTCTCCATTAATGATATGTTAATCCCGTAAAGTCAAAAGCACAAAGATTAAATTTGCATCATAGTTAGTTGCATATATAATCATGTGACAATGACTTTGACAGTCTACTTACTAGATTTTATGATTCATCGGTATTATAATCCATGCACCTACCTACGTATATATACATGTACATAGTTGGAGGTTCATTATGAATTTTCCTTAAAAGTACAGACTTATAAACCCATTTTTTACTATTATATATCTTGATATAATGATTGTGATTAATTATTTTTTTTTTCATATTTTCATTTTTTCCTAGAAAATTTCACACGTCAAATATGACTATTTCACAAACAAAAAGATATACAATGAACCTTTCCTTATATATATATATATATATATATATATATATATATATATATATATATAGGGTGAGGTTCATTGTAGACACTTTCGCATGTGAAATAGCTCTTTTTCACATGTGAAAGTTTCTAATTAATGAGAAAAAAGAAAAAAAAGAAAAAAGAAAATTAATCACAACCAGTAGATCAAGAGATCTAATGGTGAAAAAGGGTGTCTACCTGTCTACACTTATGGGGGTGTCTACAATGAACTTTTCACTATATATATATGTATATGTGTGTGTTTGTGTGTTTGTGTGTTATACTACATGCAAGGAATTGAATGATGCGTATTTAAAGCCTAAAGCATAACTTCTATATAAATAATGTTTGATGTTAGATATATATGTGTGTGTACATATAGACACATGAAAAAGTTTACATGAATTTCAAACATCAACGAATCATATGTGAAGATATAAAATCTCCCGGTACGTTTTTGGTATACAATAAAATTTACAAAATGAAATTCTACTTTTCGGAGGAAAATAAATTGCATGTACATCAAAATGATATATTTAATTTCCATTTTAGATATATTGATTTAGGGTTCCAAACTTCTTTCTTCATATATTTAATCCAATATTGACCCA
Organism: Deinandra increscens subsp. villosa; assembly: GCA_039602395.1. Classification (NCBI taxonomy): domain Eukaryota; kingdom Viridiplantae; phylum Streptophyta; class Magnoliopsida; order Asterales; family Asteraceae; genus Deinandra; species Deinandra increscens. The sequence continues at coordinate 111,349,210 of JBCNJP010000010.1, forward strand.
AAGTGAAGGTTGAAAACATTAAGAATATATTGTCATAAAACACTACTTCATTAACTTTTAACATATATATTCTAATTAAATTGATAATTATAATTCCATTTAGCATTGATTAATACAGAAAAAAGCTATATATTTCAAAATGGAGTGTTGCATACTTTATCAAATCTAATCACACACACCTGTTTGTTAAATCAGACTCATACGATCCCAATCGCGGTCTGCTAATTACCAAACGACCATGTAAAAGGTAGATATAGGGTTTCTTTTTTACGAAAATCCTAAACCGGACGATTTTTAATGTGTCGATGAACGGCCGTCCAACAATAATTATGAGATTAGAATTCAAGTGGTATTGAGAATTATCATACCTGTTGCCAAGAAGAGAATGAAGATGAACAATAACTTGTTCTTCTTGAGGAGAAAATGCACCACGTTTAAGATCAGGCCTCAAGTAGTTGATCCACCGGAGTCGGCAGCTTTTGCCGCATCTCTGCAAACCGGCATTCCGAGCAATATCACTCCAGCAGCCTTGGCCGTTGTTGATCATGTACTTCATCAGCTTCTCGTCTTCCTCCGGTGACCACAACCCTTTTCTCATCTTCATATTCGACATTATCATCGTATCATCGCTGTTTATCGGTTTCCTCATGTTTATGTTTATGTATACAAACACACACACAATGTGTGCGATGATATATATATATATTTATATTTAGGTGAACCTTATTATAAGTTTCCAAAGTGGTTCTGATTTGGAGAAGTTGGTTTCTTTATAAACAGCCAATAAACCTGTGTTTGTCTGTTAGTTTATGAGAGAGGAATATTGAGAATTGGTGATGATGATCAATTCATCATGATGACGGCAATGGGTTTGCTTAGAAATGGGGTCATGAAAAACAAAATCAAAAGTCCATATATTATTTTTCACCATTTTTCTTTTAAAAAAACATCTATTTGTATATAGTCCTATGTGTATGTTATTATATACATGGGGTAGTTCCTTTACAAAAAGGAGAACATCTACAAAAGGAAAAAAGACCACTTATTGTAACAATGAAATTACTTTAATCAATAGTTTTAAAACCCTTTATGTCTTCTTAGGGAAAAACCTTTATATTTATACATATATAGAGATATATTAAAGGGAGATTCCGGTGGTGACGATGATTTTTCAAATATATAGAGATATATTTGATAGCATCGTTTTCTATTCATATATTTGGTTTGTTAATAGGAATAATAAAGCCACTATGGCTTGGGATGAGTGGATTCTCAATCCTTTCCACTCGATGTAATTAATACTTTTTCTAACTCTCTTTGAGTTAGTTTTTTTTTCTTTTGGTTTTTTAATATATTCCGCCGTTCAAAAAAAAAAAAAAAAAGAAGTTATGGTTTAAAGTTATAATGTGTAGCTGTAATGAATTATTATAAAATGTCTAGGTGTTGTTTAAAAAAAAAACTAACTAAAAAAGATCAATAAGAGGGTTAGGGAAACAAAACAAAAAGAAATGATTAAACTTTAATTTTGGAAGAATATGAGTGAATAAATAATAAATGTAGTTGATTAATTTAAATGTATCCACCTACATGCATGGGATGAAACGACTAGTGATTCTGTTACCAAATCTAATCTAAAAATATATTTTATCACTATCACCAAGATCCCATGTACCTAAATGAACTACTTTCATGTAGCAAAATTTTAAAGAGCCGAAATATATTTACTTAAGATATATGCACACACTACAAAGTGTGTGCACAAGGTATAAGCTTAGGATAAAAATGGTGTTTAGTGTACAAGGTGTAGGAAGTATAATGGACCAATGATTTCTAGAATGAACGGATGAGATCGTACCGACTTATAGAGAGCATGTATTTAAAAGGGGAGAATGATAGAATAGAAAGAGCTAACTATCTAACAAATTAAGATACATATGCAAGTCACATGCCATATCCTCTATTGGTCCTCTTGCATATTTGAATGGTTTTTTGCAAAATTTTTAGATTAGATTTGGTAAATATCAAGTAAAACCGAATGATTTCTGTTAATTGAAATGATTGTGATAACAATAGATCGTTCTTTCTATTGTACTCAAGAAACAAACAATCTCAGATATATCAGTTTATCCCCAATCTACCTTGGGAGAGGTTTTTCCAAGGTGAAGACTCACACGTACACTCTCTCTTAGTCACACATTAGTGCTCACAACAAATCACCTAAATATATTATATTTATAGTACTCCTGTGAGTCTTGGTCTTCAAGTTAGCCGCCCCTGCTGAAGAATCCGAAAGTTTCAACTGAAACTTTCTTCTGGTCGAAACTCTACACGAGTTTCGACCGAATCTTTCTACTAAATATAGTTTCCACGCGGATAGTTTGGATCGAAACTAATTTCTTTTGTTTAAAAGTATGAATTGATAACATTACTCTACAAAAGTTTCGACTTGAAAGAAAGTCTTTTCTCTTTCTTCAGAAACTTCTGACCCTTCATGGCATGAAACTTCCGAGCCCTTAAAAAGTCGTAAAACGCGAATAACGGCTATTTCTCTTCGATATTAGTTTCTTTGGGGGATTTCTTCTTCAGATATGAGCAAAAACATAACAATTCTGTAATCAACGCCTCTAATACCATTTTGCTATCCTCTTGCATTTTTGAATCAGTTGTTTTTTGTATAAATAGATGACACCGATCCGATGTGTGAGTCCAAATCAATAGAAAACACACAGATCTAGAAATATCAAACAAAAACGAATGATTTATATTGATTGAAATAAATGACTACCTTACAATAATTACACGACTTATAATCGTAGTTGCTTTTTGTTCTTACGGATGTAGTTGTTCCATTTGCATACCATTGTTCCGGAAAATTGGTGAAGACTCATTCTTGTGCTAAAGCTTGTTTATCCGGAAGAACATAAAGAACCAAATGAACTGGAGTTCTTACGGCATGACAGTTCATCCGATCTTGACCATTACTTTGTACTTCATCTGGTTGTAGACAAAACAATTTTATTGTACAGTTGCAGACATGCTCCACCAACTACCAACCACTGTTAACTGAGACGTTGTATGACTGTAGTTCAGTTATATTAGCCTATTATGTAATATCTTAGTTTTTGTGTAATATGTCTTATGTAATAGATGATCAAGATCATCCTAAGGAAATCAATGGCTCTCATTGACTTCGAAGCTCTATATATTTTATTGTAATTCAGTGTAAACTGTGTAATAAATCGAATCAACTTTTAGTTATTAATCTTAATCCTAATAAAACAATAAAATTGTTTTCACATGTCTTCTTTTTAAGGTCTCAATATCATCAGTGTCACATGTTAAAACCAGATTCATTTATCAATTTAGTAATTACCAATTAAGACTAATTATCAGTTTTATCTAATTAAAATTTTCATTTAAAAAAAATGACAAACATAATGTATGTTTGATAAATTACTCAATAATTTGAGTCTTTTTAAAGAAACAAATCAAGAATTTGCCATCTTTAATGTATTAAATTATCAATTAATAATTTATAATGAATTATGTAATTTATAATTTTCAAATTTCTTAATCATTTTTATATTTAACAAATATTATGAACCTAAATTCAACACGTGTAGTACACGGGTTACTAACCTAGTACAATAATATAGCAGTATTTTCTTCATACTTGTGTTCCATATTTGTTCACTGATCGATCTCGAATATATCCTAAGTGTGAGAGTTTCTAGTGAGTTGTTTCTGTCAGATCATTAGAGTCTTTCGGTAACAAATGTAGTTTATTTCAATGTTACTAAATTTTTTTCATACATAAAAAATTCCATCTAGAAAATTCTTTTTGTATATGAAATGTAACACTCTAAATATTTTTTTTTTACTAAAACCCAAATCTCTAGATAAATAGAGCCGGAGAGAGTGAGAATGGTGATTGGAAATATGCGGTGGTGGTTGGATAAACGAATATGGAGAAACGGTTAAGAGAAAAAGAGGTTGTTGGTTGTCTTTTCTTTCGACTCCCATCCCTTCACGATTATTAATCAAATTATTAATCAACAACATATATACCAAATACACCTCATAAACTTCATTTTTGTCATTTCCACAACTAACTCATCGATCAACTCACTTTTATAGTCTTATGTCACAATTAGGCCATCTTAATTTACAAAAGTTGCAATACACCAAACCCTCTTTAGCTGCTAGTAGACTTTTCACATAGCATGTATAACACATTTATTATATATTTTTAGTAGTTTTAGTATTTACATTATCATTGATATTTTTCTTTGATTATTTAAATAATAATAATTATGTAAATTAAAAGAATTGTTTTACCTCATCTCAATTTTCTCTTTCTCCTCAACCGTTGATGAAACGGTGGTGTGAATTGCTTTCGGGAGCCTCTGATGGATATGAAAATCGAGAGATGATAAAACTTTTCAAAACATGAATCAGAGTACGAAGAAAAATCCGAGGAGGTCAAGATATTATCTTATATATGGATCAAACTTCGGGCAAGGGCAAAGGAGTTGGATTGGTCAAGATGAAATGAATCGCCCACATCTTTTTTGTAATCATTTTCTTTATGTTTTAGGTTTCATTTTGCACATTTGGTGTCACACCCCGCCATCCTAGGGTGGGACACGTTGCGTATAAAACACCGTGTATCACCCCCTCCCCCCGACCCTGCCAGGTGTGGGTAGAGTGTTATAAACATATAAAAAACAGTCAGTTAGTCCACTCAAGGACTTTAAGTAACAACTAAAGTGTCTGCCAAACGAGAGCATACATACAACTAAGGTTACAAGTCCTATAGGTCCCAGATAACCATAAGACTGAATAAGAAACAAGACAAATACAAAGAAAGGTAGTCATAACACTAGGTCTCAACAACCCGCCAATCATCCCATAACACGCCACCTGTAATCACGTTACTTACCTGCAAAAATGAACTAAAAGACGTCAACAACAATAAGTTGTTGGTGAGTCATAGCTAGTGACTCACGTAAAATCTGTCAGTTTTAAAATACATGTGCATGTCATGAATCCTGAGTCATGTCTAAGATCAACCAATAATCCAGGAGGCACATGTAGCACCCACTTCATGTTCCAAACATATACGCCATATCCCCCCAAAACCAACGTCAGGGAGTCTGGATGATATGAGACACCTGGTCTACTCCTAACGGCCATGAAGCTGCAAATATGTGCCTCGTGGTAATCCAACCAAAGGGATTAACCTAAATGACGTGAGAAATCCAACCAACAGGAAATCACAACAGACAATAACCACGCAATTTATAACATTGATATAACACCTTCATCATGGCACAATATAATCAATAAAACATTTAGACTCAATTCATAATGCAGCCTCAGAAAATATCTAAGTTAAAAGTAGGGGAAACGGATTTATAGATAAACAATAGATAATGTTATAGATCGAGATGACACGTAAATTCCAGGTCTGTAACTAGCGCAACAATCCTAACAATGAATTGATAACCAAGGAACAATTCCTAATTCATCAGAACTTAGGAAAAGTCCGGTCAATAACATTCCCGGTTACCCGAAATCAACTGGTTGTAACCAATAATAATTACATGAATAAATTAACCTCCAAATTATGTATTTTCCATCAAAACAGATTCAATATGCTCATTTCTATGATTCGTAACAGTCTTGGATCAAACCGGTGGCCTAAACCAAATTTTATAACAAAATGAGTATTATGGTTATCCTGTCGTTGCGGACCTCAGAGTGTTATATAGCTTTTCTTGCGGTCCGCAAGCAACAGAATGTTCCTAGGATTTATGTAGCTCTTGCGGACCGTAGGGACATGTAGATCAACCATGCAGTTCACATCAACTAATTTGTCTTTTTGTGAAATTTACTCATTTTCAATTTTGCTCCAATTCGAGTGTAGGCTTTCAATTCATATGTTCTTAGGAGTGATTTAATCATAGTGTGAGTCTACTGTGATCAATTTACATGTTCAATCCCAAACCGGACACTTGTTAAAAACGGTAGCTTTGGTGATAAAGACTTGTGTGACCAATTATCCATTCTTGGTTCCCCTTTACAAGCCTTGTTAACCCTAGTTCATTACTTATGTTTACTGATCAGTGTACATAACTTGCTTAAATTGACCATTATGTTTATGCATGCATATATTAATGGTTGTACACTATGCTTAATTTTCAAGTTGTTCAAAACTTGGTTTTTAATCATCTAACCCCTTCACTGAAGCTTTATTTATTGGTATTTTGTTCATTAGCATGCTTCAAACTTGGCAAATGTGTTTGGATGATACATGCATGCAATAGAAACTTGTACCTTAAACTTGTGTACTTGTACCACCGATCCCAAAGCTTGTATTCTTCACAATCCAGCAAATGTATAACCTCCAGGAGCTTTATAAACATATTACAAGTAAAGTAATAGTGGTAGTGATGAAGAAAATGGCTTACTAATGGATGTTTTACGCTTAAATCAATGAAGAGAGGTTTTAAGACAGCTGGTACACTCCTCTGGTATATGCAGCAGTTTAATGGATAGGTGGAAGGTGATTAATACAGCCAAAGTGTTAGGTTGATGCGGACCGCAGGAAAATATTTGAACAAGCCTACGGTTCGCAAGAAGTGTATAAAGAAAGCACGCAGACCCCTTCCGGGTGTTGCACCCGACCCGTCTGGTTAATGGGCCATGCGGAGCGTAGGAGCCATAATAAAGGCCCACGCTCCGCATCGATTCTTGGCCAGATTTCTTTATATTTTCTTGTATCATCTAACCCCGATTTTTCTCATTTTTGACATGAGTGTGACATTCTTCCCCTTTAAAAGAATTACATCCCGGAATTCATTACCCTTTAGGCTTGAAAAGGTGAGGGTACTTTTTCTACATTTCACCTTCCAATTCCCAGGTAAATTTGTGACCGTGACGAGCGTCTCATCTTACTTCAACCATAGGAATCCTCTTCTTACGTAATTTCTTAACAATACGCTCCATAATCTCAAGAAGTTGTTCCGTGAAGATGACCTTCTTGTCTACGTGGATCTCTTTTTTAATGGTGTTGTAAGGGTTTCATCAACAAGACACTTGTACAAATTAGATACGTGAAACACATTATGTACGATCTGATAAGCTCTTCAGAAAGAACCAATTGGTAGGCCACACTACCTACTCTGGAAATTATTTAAACAAGCCTATGGAACAAGGACTCAACTTCCACGTTTCCCGAATCTGATAATACCTTTTCATGGAGATATTTTTTAGCATTACCATTTCATCTATTGTAAACTCTATATCTATGTTCAAACTCCGCCACTGAGAAAATGGTAAACAATAAAACATATGAGTAATATAATTGTTAGTTGTAAGAAGCTTTTGGAGAAAAAATGAGAAATCTTTAATGGATTCTTTTGTTTAGGAAGCTAAGATGTTTGCTTCCACCTCACATAATCTCTCTTTACATATAACCATATAAAATATATTTAACACACGTGCAGTTGAAGACAAGAAGTAGATATATATTATTATATTTTTTTAAAGGCATATGTGACTATTTTAACTTTTGATAAAAGTTATATAATTATATTTTATTAATTAATACGTTAATGTTAGTTAATAGTAACCTCCAAAATATATATATATATGGGTTGTTGGGTAAAGTTCATGTAAGAACCATTATCTATTGTAAGAACTTAAGAACCAACTTAAATGAGGGATAATTAAGTAATTTTGTCATTTCTTTTTAATTCCTGCAATACATTCTATTGTACAAACTTGTAAGAAGTAAGAGAAAATTATTTCAAATAAAGTTTTTTGGGTAATTTGATTTTTTTTTTAATTTAATTTCACATATATCCACCCATATCCACCCGATGACTTAAAAAAAAAGTTTTTTCTTTGTTTTTTTTTTTGCCTGTCCGACTATGTTGCATATATGCAACATATGAAACATAAAATGTTGCATATATGCAACATGATATGTTTCATATGTTGCATATATGAAATATATAATGTTGCATTTATGCAACATGATGCAACATACCATGTTGCATAAATACAACATTATATGTTTCATATGTGCAACATGGTATGTTTCATATGTTGTATATGCAACATACCATGTTGCATATATGCAACATTATATATATGTTGCATATATGCAACATTATATATATGTTGCATATATGCAACATAGTCGGACTTATAAAAAAAACGATTTTTGTTTAGTTTTTTGTTTTTTTAGGTCGTTAAGTTGTCATTATGTGTATAAAAATGAAGGAAAAAAGAAGAAGAAGCATAAAAATTATCTAAATAACCTTCATTTAATTGAAATTTAATGGTTCTTACATTAGTTCTTAAGTTCTTACAATAATATTGGTTTGTACTAGAACTTTACCCATATATATATATATATATATATATATATATATATATATATATATATATATATATATATATATTGTGAATAATAAGAAAAAAGGAAAAAAAAAGGAAAATTAACCACATCTAATGGTGAAAACAGATGTCTAGATATTTACACTTATAGGGTGTCTACAATAAACTTTTCATATATATATATACATCTATAATACCTTATAATGCATATATGAGAGAGATGGTTGAAAATTAAGATGTACAAATTTTCATGCATGGTGTACAATTTTCTAAAGCAATATCTTTAAGAGGTACAAGAGGAGAAACATTGTGTACAACTATTCAAAGCCCAAATGTCTTAAATTCATGACCGGGTCCTCAATGTGGGTATTCTCATTCAAATCGGGTTCCTTGGGAGCGTGCTTTGTGCGTTTCCTTTTCAGACCTAGAAACAAAAACGATGGCAGCCTTTGTAGCGATTGCAGAAGCAAACAAACAAAAACGATTCACCAAATCTCCATTCTGAGAAGAAAGTTCAGTTTGCTTTGCGTAATTGAAGAAATTGCAGACCTAATCTTGGAAACAAGTCATGGGAGATTTCAATTCGGTACTTCTTTAATCTTTAACCTGATTCTTGAGCATTGCTATTTCAAATTTTGAAAACCTAATCTCCTCACTCAAATTTCAAAACTTTCTTTCACTCTCTCTCTCAGATTCAAACAACTCAAAGTTTGGTCCCGTGATGCAGTGATCGAAGGCGAAAGAGATAATAGCGATGACGGAGGCAGATGCGAAGATCGATCCGGAGGCGCAGGAGGAAATGACTACGCTCCAGTCTTCTTTTGTCTACCAGGTTCGCATCTTCATCTTCCTTTTTCTTTCATTGCCTTTACACTTTGTCTGTGTGGTTGCTTTTGTGTGTGCGATGGGGTCCGGTCAGATTAAACATTGACGGAGCGACCCCCTCATGAAGCCTACGTTTAAGAAAAGAATCAGGTAACATTCTTTGTCTCTGTTCTGTCCAGACCCAAGGGGCAACAGAAGTCTTTTAAACAGTTTCTTGTGTTATCATATGTATCCATCACTAACCAATTTTGGAAATCCATATAATTATAGATAATTTCTGGGAAAAAGTCTCATACTAATCTTTTAGCATTTTGGTTTATTGTAGTTGTGATCATTGTATCTGGACTGGAAACAGAGAGTGATGATGTCTTCATTTTATTCAGACATTACACGCTTTCTGATAGCTTGTACAACTCTCGGAGACTATGGAAGTTTCAGGCATTATAGTGATTTGGGGGTTTGTATAATTCAAGGTGTTATAAAAAATCCTCTAATGTAGTCAACTTACTGTTTACAAAGATATGATCTATTGCTTTTAATATAGGCTGATTGATGAATACATCTCATATGCAGTTGGCAATTTTACCCATTCATGTTCAACCTATGTGACAGATCTTGCAAGAGCCAAATCTAAAGGGCTTACATATATATAAGGTTAGCTCACTTTCTATTCCGCCTGTCTTGATTTTAGAGTGGATATTTTGTATTCTCTTCTCAACTCTAAAACATAACTTTTGACCCATTATCTTTGGTTTTCAGGCTGCAGATCTTTTTAAAGCTACTAGAGAAAAACCAAACGGTAGTTTTCTTTTCATTTGTTTCTACTGATTTTAATTTATACCTTTGAGATGGTGTTTAAATGATAGACGTATTAACATCCCCTTCAAAACAGGAACCCGAAAACCAGATGGTACCCAATGCACACATTAATGTTATTTCTACAAATAAACCAATGACAAATTGAGTTATTGGTGTAAGTTTGAGATTTACTAACGAGTACACTGATTGCTTAGTTAGTTAATTGCAACATATGGAAATGTGGTTATTGAGGTTATTTGTATGTTGTGTTTAAGTTTAGGTTCACCTTTATATAACTTTTATAATATTTATTATTTTTGCGGTTTTCACTATGTTTTTCTGGCTTCGTTGTAAGGTTAGTGGACCTTTGTTGACTGTTAATGTGTTGTTGCTGAATTATTTTGGTTATTAGATCTTTTTATGTTGGCGATGCTACTGGAAGAATAGAAGATCATAGTGATGCTATTGCTGATAAGAAATTTTTAGAGGTAATACGCATCATGACATTTGATGCTGGCTATTTTATTTATACCAACAAACAGAAGGTTACATAGTTCCATCTTCATTTATAATTGTAAATCTTGGTGTTGATTGCTAAATTTGCCTTCTTTTAGAACCTGGTTAAGTCGAATGTTTATGGTATAATAAAGTTAAACACAACTACATATGATATTTAGATCTTACCTTTGTTCTTGCAGGTTCTCATTTGCATATAGGTTAAGGCAAATGATGCTCTTCTTCACCGATAATATATCTGTTTTCTTTTTCAGTTAGTTGATGCATAATTTATTTATGACCCGCTTGAGCTGTATCATTTTCAGGTAAGATTTTGAGTTTGACTATTTAAGGTGTTTCTATAATCTCCTTCATAGGTAGTTAGTTGTATTTTCAATTTTATGAATATTGGTTTCATTGTATGGATTGGTTTGTTTGTCCCACTAAGATTTGACCCTTTCTTATGTGCCTTGGTCTCCTGTCTTCATTTATGTTTTTGTTGGTCTGATTTGAGGCTGCTGTCAGAGTACTTCTCTTTATCATGGAATGTTGGATGTAGTTTGTAGTTTTCTGCTTTGACCGGGTAGCCCATGTTGTTTACTAGCGTATTTGGGTTCATGTTGCAGCTAATATAGGGTTGTGTGTTGACCATCTTGCTTCTGGTTGGTGTACTAATGTATTCTTTATTTTCCATTCGGTTCTAATAAAAACTCTTGTTATTGCAGGCAACTGCAAAGTTGGGGACAAAGGTTTGAAAACCAAACATGGACATGTGAGTGTCTTTTTAATCAATTTGGTTGCTTTATGATTCATGTGGTTTGTGTGTTGACCAGCTTTTATTAAACATGATTCGTTGATGCTCTTCTGGTAATAAAGATATCACAACATGCAGGTTTTGAAGGTCACTGGGAACTTCCGTGGATGTAGGTTTTGGTCTTTGTTTTTGTTTTTCATGATATACAGGAGACTTGTGTATAGATTTCCTATTAAGTATTGGATGATTATTTGGATTTACAAATTAATTAATAGAGGTGACAACCCATATGCTTATATATATATATATATATATATATATATGGATGGATTTTGCTATATTGTTGCTAACTAACCTTGCTGTTCTGTTGTTGGTGTTAACCGGTAACCTTGCTGCTAATAAACGTTAGGAACTTCAGGAGTTTTATTTCGATTTTTAGGGTTGTTTTGTGGTAGGATGGCGTTCAAGGATCAAGTGCCATGAATCTGCAGGGTGGATTGTGGTTGATGAAGTTCAAATCGATCACTTCTGAAGCAAACTCAGGTAATAAATTTTATCTTTGTTGAACATGTCTAAAAGGGAGATAGGCAGCATAAGTTAAAGGGTTAAAGTTTGTAAAATTGGTAAATATGATTGCCACCTAACTCCTTTTTGTGTCGTCTTTGTCTTTGGATTTTATTGTAGTATAAGTTTCATAAGAATTGGTGAATTCATCATAATTATGTACTTTAGTTAAAAAAAAAAATGACGCTTCTTTTATATCACAGTTTTGAATTTGGCTCAAAATTTTGGTTAGGTTTTTATAGATTACCGATTGTAGACTTTGGTAAGACTCTTACACTGAAATCACAATTCACACTTTGAGTTTTATTGATGAATACCTTTTTTAATCATGTGTTATCACCTCCACTTGATCATCTTCTTGGTGCCTTTTCATACTTTAATACAAATTCATGGTATGTGATTTTCATACTTTGAGTGGTAAAGTAGTTTCCTTTTTTGTGCAGGTTTTCTTGAAGCTAGGTTTGTTGGGCTCATTCACATGTGCCCGGTGTTCTACCTGATTTGAGTTGGGTTATGGCCAATTGGATGGGATTTAGGATCTTTTTTATAGCCTTCTAACCTGATTTGAGTTGGGTTATTGTCTGAACGCAGCACAACGAGGTCTTACTGGCAGCTGCATAGGTTGGTAGCTTTACACACCCTTTTTCGTTTACCTAACGAGTTATATTTAACTAAATTAGGCCATTAGGCACAACATAATATATCTTCATAAAGTGCTTGTACTCAAATGTTTACAACCAAACAGTTTTAGCAAACAAAAGTTCATATTCTTTGAGTGTTAAAGCAATAAAAGTTCATATATATTCTTATGAATTTCATAATATCATAATCATCCTTTCAAAACACTAATGATATCATGTGTACCATTTCGTAGTAAATAAAATAAACAGATATACTTATATATCTCGTATTTATTTGAATTAATTTATTAGTTTGGTAATTCTTGTATGCTAAAAATGTTTATGATATATTTTCATGTTTGCAGGGATGCTTTGTTTTGCTAATTCCAAACTGAACTCATACCCAAGCTCATATTGGCACATAACCTTTAGGCACACCAGTAGCTATGATAAGTATCCATCTACACAAGTATACATAAACCTTTAGGCACACCAGTAGCTATGATAACTATCTATCTACATAAGTATAAATACAGTCAAACATATCATAACTTCAGCCCTCCTTTGCACCATTCAACTATAAATCATAAACGAGGCTGTCTTCTATCAAATATATGTCAATCTTCTCAGATTCTTCTTGTTTAAGTTCAAAAAGGCTGGAGCTTGAGGCCAAAAGAAGATAAATGCATCATCATCTATGTTTCTGGCTGGGGGGTTTAAGCCATCTTCATGGTCTCTGGTATGATTTCTCTTCCGATTTTTTTTTAACTTTTTCATTTTCTGGTCTTTTGAATACATGCAAAAAGGAGATCTACAAGATCACTCAAATGGTATTAAATATTATATGTATTCAATTAATCAAATGGTACTAAAAGCACCCATCACTGTGAATGATGTGGGTGAGCACAGAACACCATTCCAACCGGCTGCAAAGGAGGAATAGTGCTAAAACTTGGTATGTGTTGTTACCACAAAGACCATAATATCAGTTTTTATTCATTTTGCTTTTGTGTGTTCTTTTCCATTTCTGAGACAGTACTGGTTGTTCATTAGTTTTCTTCATATGATGAAACTAGGTTTCAAAGTAGAACTGTAAACTTCACAAGTTATCTATTATTGTACCTTGAATTGGTTAATCTAAAGATACCATGGCATATTGATTTGAATGCTTGCTAGCTTACTGATGAATCATCATGCAGTTTGTTTTCTATGGATCTTATTTTATCTGGCATACCCGTTAAGTACAACATTCATGATAGCTTTCTATCCTACAAATTTCTACCATGATTTCTATATAAATGCAAGAAACTGCTATACATTTAATACAAATACAGTTATACTTCATAACCTGATAAATGAATAAAAACAAGTATCCTTGATTCTATTAACAATAATTAGTGACCTCTAAATTCTCAAATACATGTAATTCTATCAAATGACTTTTTCCTACTATTAGTTTTTACAATATGATCTCCTAATCGCCATCGTTGAACGCGTATGTACCAAATTATAAATTGTCACCGCTATGCTTTGCGCAAATAGAAACGAATATTGCGTTGTAAATTGTCGTCACCGTCGACACGCGAACAAAATACATATAACACGCTATAAACTATCGCCCGCCGCAACGCGCGGGTACCCCACTAGTATAATATATATATATATATATATATATATATATATATATATATATATATAAGGGGAGGGATATAATGAAAACCTCTCCGAGTTTGGAAAACCGTGAAAACCAAGCTAAAAAATCGTTTTTTGTTCCGATTTTTTTTATGGTGACTCTCTAAGTTAAAAAAAAAACTTTTTTATGTAAAAAAGTAAAAAAAAAACGCCTAGTAATTTGGTTAATTTTCCTTATATATATATATATATATATATATATATATATATATATATATATATATATAGAGAGAGAGAGAGAGAGAGAGAGAGAGACGGAAATAATTTAATTTGGTAACAAACTTAATACAAATGGGCCAAGATTTGGACTAGCTAAAATGCTTTGTATCTAACAAATATGTATAACTGCTAGGGCTTGCCCGAGTGGACATGAGGTGTTGAAGGGGTTTCACTAGTTGGCATAGGTCACAAGTTTGAATCCTATAGCCAACCAGGTTTTATCACAGTAGGTTTTCGGGCGGTGAGTTTTTTCTGAAACAGGCTCAAATGATGAGTTTGGGCTACCCGGCACACACGATGTATGGCTTGGCCTCTACGCTCATGGATGTATGAAATGCCTTTTTTCATTGAGTTACCTCAGGTTGTCAAACATTATTTCATTCGTCATCCATAAAAAAATCCTAACACATGATATATACACGTGTAATTGAAAAAAAAAAGGAAAATTATTGGAAATTGGGTTCAAACTTTTAAGCCCTATTGTAAAAGATGGGAAAAAAGTAGAAAAGACTCCAATATGTGGGGAACCAAGACAAAAGAAAATATGATATAAATTCATGATAATTAATACCAACTTTTATAAAGGTTAATTTACCGGCAAAAGAGAAAAATCCTCGACATGTACCATCACCTGTTTACGTCAGACGTCATGTAATGTTATTATGTTTTATATAATGTACTAAATAAAGTTTTATATGACTCAGTGTCGTCGTTTTCGGTAGTGATGATTTCTTTGATATATATTTTGATTATACATGAAATCAGTGGAAACGTAATTCGGCTAGTGAATAGAGCGTCAATAACTTCCACATAAAGTCCCAAACCTCACAATTATGTATACCTATGTCCTTATAGCTTAGTGGTATGGTGATTGTCTCTTTATATAAGTGGTGAGGGTTCAAATTCTTGCAAATGTAAGGTTTGGTGGTATTTGATGAAAACTTCGTTGTTAAACAGAAAGTTTGTGTGAAGATACGAAGTAAAGGTAAAATTATATATATATGCACGTTTGATGATAATCATGTTTGATGATAATCACACAGGTTATATTAGTAATTACGCAATTTATTTTTTATAATCACGTAAGTTATATTTGTAATCACGCTAGCTATATTTCATAATCACACAAGCTATATATTATAATCACGCAAGTTATACGAGATCACATAGACGCAAAAAAATGTAACAATACTATACTCGAATTGAAGGGAATAAAATGCCCGATTTTATGGTTTAATTTTTATAAAAAAGTGATGTCATATAAAAAAGTTATAGACATTTAAAAAATTAAGGAAAACTTAAAAAAAGTTAACAATTGTAGTCTATACCAATTCTACTCTTCATCTTTTTTCACGCTTTGAAAATCTCTTCTAATATTTGAATTAAATCTAAACTATTGATTTATTAGATCAATGGTTAAGAAGTCTTCCTACACTTTTGGATTTTAATAATCTCAAGTTTCACCTATCGGCCGTGATTAATCTCAACTTCCGAAATGTTTCTCACCGAGCTTAACTTTCATAATATTTTCTTTCATTGATCCCAAACTAACAGATATCTAACGGTGTTAGTTTTTTGCTGATGTGGCAGTACACATGGCATTTTAATCTGATGTGGCAATATGAGGGGGTATTTGTAAAAAAGAAAAGAGAAGGACAATTTATGATTTTCTTTCAACCTTCAACCAAGCCCCCACCACCATCACCCTTCACTCTTCTTCTCCGACACAAGCCCACCCACCACCCACCACCATCACCCACCCGACGAAGTCATCAGCTGTAACACCCAAAAATTTCATAACTTGAATTACATACGTGTGCTATAAGTGTTAAGTAGCTAAGACGTATATTAATATAGTTTACGGATTGGTAAATGGATAAAAGGTAAAGATTTGCAAATAGTATACGTGTTTGTGTTATAGATACATATGCTATATGTGTTAGATGGCTAAACGTGATAGAACGTATAAAAATGCATGTTTACCCTTTAGAGGGTAATGAATTGATAAGAAGTAGCATTATACGTATGTTATATAGGATGTGATAAGGAAATGTGATAGATGCATATTTTATAACCATAATAAGTGATATATATGGTGTTAGCATAAAATACATGTTTAGAAGTTGATATGATAGAAATAGATTATAACCGGAGGAAACTACATTTACATGATTGTGTTATGTGAGATACATGTGTAAGTAACTAAGTATACACATTCTAATTGCTTAAATGCATGGGAGATAGTTATTTGATGAACATATACATGGGAATACGTGTTTGATTAGTTAAACACGTGAAAAATAAATAATAACGTATCCTTACGTTAAACAGATAGTTAATATGAACCCGGGGCTTAGAAGTAATTATAAATGTGTCCTAAAGTGATTCGGAGCATGAAATGATAACTATATAAAAATAGAAGGGTTAAAATGTAAATTAATGAAAAATATATATAAATATATACATATATATATATATATATATATATATATATATGAATGTATATAAACCATACTGTGTGACAACTCGGTTAATCCATATTCATTTAAACCCGACCCAAATTCGAAATTCTATTTCAGTTATTTTTATTTCCATTAAACCCGAAAACTTGAGCAAACCAAACATATATAGTACTTGTGGGAAATAATAAGCACGAGTAAATAAATGTAATGTTTCCCGAAAAGTTTGAGGCTAAAATGCGAAATAAAGAAAATCTGATCTTTGACGCTAATTTCGGTGTTAACCGGAAATCTCGCAAATTATAAAAATATAATATTTGAAATCCTAAAGTTCAAATATAATGAAAAATGAATTTTTATAATTTTTGGGGTTAAAATGGTTAATTTATCAAAGTTCAGGGGCTAAAACTGCAAAAATGAAACTTCAGGGACTAAAAGTGTAAATCTGCCAAAATCACTATAGGGCCGTACGCCCCAAATGTCTAACTTCTGGGCGGTACTCCCCAAAACATCACTTTAGGGCGGTACACCCCAAATGTCTAATTTCTGGGCGGTACGCCCCAGAATGTGCAGACGTGTTTTCTTGGTTGTTTACGTGTTGCAGCCTCGTTTAACCATCTGATTAGTGTCCATTTCGTCAATTAGTCATCTGAACTCGTGTCCCAACACCATTTCGTCCCTTCCAGTATATAAACCAACCTCTGGAACTCGAAATCAAGCTTTAATTCCTAAAAATCTATCCCTCAAAAACCCTCATTTGTACCCGTATCTTCTCTGCTCAAATTCGGTTGATCCGAGAGCTCTCGAGGTCTAATTTTATGCAGTCCTCCTCTATTTGGTACGTAGAACAAAAGCCCTCTATCAATTTCTGTTCATATCATTGTTTTAATCAACTTCCAGATTTGCTTAAAAACTAGGGTTCTTGAGCTAGTTTGTTAAAATTAGAACAATCTGTTATGAATTAGGA
Source organism: Deinandra increscens subsp. villosa (assembly GCA_039602395.1). Taxonomy (NCBI): domain Eukaryota; kingdom Viridiplantae; phylum Streptophyta; class Magnoliopsida; order Asterales; family Asteraceae; genus Deinandra; species Deinandra increscens. The sequence goes on from JBCNJP010000010.1 coordinate 111,367,012, forward strand.
GCTGTAATTTTGGGGATCTTCATACGAACACATAACTAAAGAAACTCCTAAATTAATTTCATAATTGGAGAATATTTTTTTCGAGTAAAAACGGTATTATACGACGTTATAATGCCCAAATTAACAAACGGTTATGAGCTGGGATTTCAAACTTTAGGGGATATCTTTATATAATATCAAGATTAAAACCTTAAACTTTTATCATTTTTCGAGCACATTTGATATTATTCGTAAAACTGATAAATATAAATATTTGTTAAAAACAAATATATATATATATATATATATATATATATATATATATATATATAAGATCATGAATTACCATTTGATATTATATGATTATATATATATATACACACAATTTTATGAATATTATTATATATATATATTTATTAAAAAAAAACATAAATATATATATACTTAAATTTTATTTATTTTAAAAGTATATATATATATATCAAAATCTATAAATATTCATAATTTATATTTTATGAATATCATTTTTTATAAAACTATTTAGAACTCGCGCGGACCGGAAGGGTAAACACCTGTACACTGGGTTTTCTGGCATAGGTAAGGATGTCGCATAAATCCCTCGTTGGACCTGGCAGACTTACCTGGGGATTCCTGGAGTGAGTGTTTACTTATAGGAAAACGCATTTTCATACTATCATTAAATCATAAATATCCTAAAAGTAGTCTTTTTACTTCAACATCAGACTCCCTTCAAGAACCCTGTATACCTGAAACCTTAGTCGTTATTCTTTATATTTATTTAGCCTATTCATGTCACTAGGCTAATCTCAAGATCTATCATATCAAATTCAGTGCTATCATTCGTTATCAACCCACCTATCAGGTGAGTACTCATACCCCCTTTTATTACTGTGGGATATTATGCGATACAAACTCTTGTTATTATTAGAAGGGTGATTCCTTCAATCAAATGATGACTAGAGTAGTGAGTATTAATAACCACTTTCTCATTTTGGGGTGCAACATGTATATCCTATATCAAAATCTTAAATCTTTATTCATTATTCGAAATCGATACAATTCTATGATATTATGTGTACTCTTTATTATGTGTATCTATGTCTAATATCTAAAGTATGGGAATCGTAAATCTTAAATCATGATGGTTAGTCTTTATTCTTTTGTGTACCATTAACCATCGTGCCGTGGTAACAATAATAGATAAAAATCTATTGGTTGACAACCCACCTAGGATATTGAGACATAATCCTGTCTTCAAATAGGTGATTGCTCCCTTATTGTCTAGGCTTGGTTACACAACATCTATATCTATGAGTGGTGAATGGATAGTCTTTATTCTTTTGGATAGTCTTTATTCTTTATTGTAGTTTTTTTTTTATAATATATTATATGAATATATACTTAATGGCATAAATCATTGAACTTTCATATACATAACTCTATGATTACTCACCAACTACTTGGATTATTTGACTGATCACGATAGGATTGCGGACCTAGATAAAGACACTAAATCAATGCTTGATGTTTATATTTAAATTATTGTACGGATATTTGTTTATATATGAAAATGGCATGTTTAAGTATTTGGTAACTATTACTAGTTGTCACGTGCATCTGGACAGTCGTCTCGCCCTGACATATTCCGCCGTCGGTTGGGGTGTGACAGATTGGTATCAGAGCCTTGGCTATAGGGATCTAGGTTATTAGAACTGGATGACCTAGACTATACCTTAGGTGTCCCACATGATTCGCTCATGTTAGACTACCTGTTATTAGATTATGTCCTTATATGCTACTTAAGCTTGCCTGCTTAAATCTCGTTCTCATCTTAACATTTGACACACACTTATTCAAGGCTCCCTAGCCTTTCCTAATAGACGGTGCAGTATGTGCCAATTTAGGATTTGGTATTTAAAATATTTATCTTGATTTTATTTTCTCGTCGGTGTTAAGATTCTTAGCAACAGACATGTAGTAACTGGAAGGGTGGAAATACAGATAGCTAAGTATTCTGTCCTGGCTTGACATTATGTCTTACCGGCTAGAATCCTTGGTGAAAGTATTAAAACCTATTAGGCCAAAGCATGCCATGGTAAACGTTGCTAAGAATTATATTAACCCTGATAAGTCAAGGTTGTAGTTTCCCAATCGGGAAATGAAAGCCATTCCATTATATTTCAAACAAAGACAACATGATTTGATTTTGTTATCTCGTGATTTATCAAATTCATATATATATATATATATATATATATATATATATATATATATATATATTTTTAAATAATCTCACATATTTCACCAACACGTTGTTTCACAATACCTCCTCGCATGTTTAACTCGGCGGGATCTTTTGTGATCTACAACATCTCTTGTCAAATTATATTTTTATATTTATTACCTCCAATACAGCCTTTATCAAAATTGATAATTTTAAAAGCTTCCTCTTATGCTCCAAATATAGACTCAATACTCACCATATCACAATTCTAAACACGTAAAGTTTCATCACCTTGAATATCACTTTTGCTATACTCCTTACCTCGTGAATAATTTCTTTTGCTCCAGAATGAAATCACGACAATCATCATCAAAATCATGATGTAGCCCAACACATTGCTCAACAAATAGCAACTGCTATCACTGATCTAGTTCGAAAAGCCCTTGATGCTAACGCTATCAAGAATGGACCTGTCACAAACACCGATTGCTCCAAACACGGCAAGTCATGCGACCTTGAAAAACACAACGACTTTAAAAGGCCTAATGATCTACCTCGGTGTTTTGACAATCTCAAAATCTCCACCAGAAAGGTTAATAAGAAAAGAGGAAGGCGAAATATCTTACTACAATTTCTATTACCCCTACTACTCCAATTACCCCTGTTACACCACCATCAAAGAAACTCTACCACGGGGCTCATCCTGAGTGCAACACGTGCAAATATCACCACTCTGCTAATTCAGTTTGTCGGCAATGTCTCACATGTGGTCGTTATGGTCACCTCATGAACACATGTCGTCAATCACTTCAACCTCAAATGGTTCAAGCCATGACACAGGTGCTTGCTCAATTCACTGCTGCATCTAAAACCGCAAAGATTCCTGTGCGTTATTGCTACCAGTGTGGAGACCCTAGTCATCTTCGTAACACATGTCCACAAATCATCGCCAACAAAATTTCCTCAAATAAAGATGCTAACCTTGGAGCCTCGTCTGGAACTTCCAATATGGATATTATCTGAAGGACTTCATAACGATATCCAGAAATCACTCAGACAAGCTGAAGATCTTTGTAATGTTTACTTTCGTACTGATGATGTATTTCATTATCCGTTTTAATAAAATCTTCAGATTATCTATTTCGAGCCTTAATATGTATGTCAGAAAGTTCACTTGTCTGGAAATTTATGGAATTTACAAGTTCACTTGTCTGGAAATTTATGGAATTTACAAGTTCACATGTCAGAAAGTTCACTTGTCTGGAAATTTATGGAATTTACAACTCAAAATTAAGCTTCATAATAGCTAATATTTAGTTAGGTTAACCGAATAGGCATCCAAGATTTTTTTCATAAGGCACCCATGATGAGGGGGAGATATATAAAAAGACAAAAAGTAAAAATGTCTTCAAAGTTTTTAGAAGACTTACAACTGTAATGAAGAAGATATGAAGACGACGTTAGACATGGGATTCTATAAAACAAACATGATTACTAAATATTATATATAGTTTTTATTTATGGAAAGGTGATAAAGGAAAAGTGAAAAGTTACTGAGAAAAGAAAATTTGCATAGCTAAACAGGGTTAAACACTCAACTATTATTTGTTAAAGTTTAAACATTTGTCTAAATAGGGTTAAAACAAACATTAGAAAGGTGATTATTAAATATTATATATATTTATATATATATATGTATATATTTTCTTTATGGAAAGCTAATAATGGAAAAGTGAAAAGTTGCTGAGAAAAGAAAAAATGCAGAGTTAAATAGGGTTAAACACTCAACTATTATTTATTAATTCCTCTTTTTTATGAACGGATAATTTTTTATTGTTGTATCATTATTAAAGTTTGAACATTCATCTCCTTTCAAAGAGTTTTTGCCACCCCTAAAAATGAGTGGTTTAAAAGGTTCTCTAAAATTCTTAAAATAAAAAGTTCTTAAATTATCCTAACCTTATATATAGTTGAGTATGTATATATATATATATATATATATATATATATATATATATATATATATATATATATAGGGTAAGGATCCTGCGAAAACTTTTTTTTTTGCGAAAACCTAAAAACTAACATCAAAACCTTTATAACTTTTACATACGTTAATAGTTTTCTATGAAACTTGCACCAAAAATCTTAAAATTCTATTGTCTTTGATTCTGGAAAAGAAGTTGATATTTCGGAAAAAAAAATATTAGTGCACATGTGTATCATTAGTGCATATGTGCACCATTTTCGTTAGTACTACACAAATAAGAATTTTGTCATGTGAAAAAATATTGTTTAGGTTAAAAACATTTAAAAAAACTAAAATATTCATAGAACTAATGATAATTCTACATATGCACTATAACTATTAGTTATAGTGCACATGTGTAGCATAAAATTTAAAAACTTATAAAACGTTTAATATATTTTCAGAGTTAAAGATAACACAATTATAAGATTTATGGTGCAATTTCTTTTTTAAAATATTAATGTATACGACACATATAAAGTGTTTTTTTATTAGTGTACATGTGCACTAATAAAAAACCACGAAAAACTAACAAAATTATAACGTATTTGATGCGATTTTTCTAAAAAAAACATTAACGCATACTATATGTATGAGTTTTAAAAAAACGACGAGACGTTAAAGTTTTTTTTTAATTTTTTTTCCAGAATTAAAGAACTCATAATTCTAAGGTTTTTGGTGCAAAATTTTTAAAAAAATATGATCGTATGAAAAAGTTATGAAGTTTTAGTATTAGTTTTTAGGTTTTCGCAAAAAGATGTGGTTTTTACATGATCCTTACCCTATATATATATAGGGTTGGGGTAATTTGGAACCTACGTTGAGTTGAGGAAACTTTGGAACCTCGTAAAAAACGAGGTTGAAAACGTTTTTTTTTCTAAATTTTTATGGTGGTTCTTTAGTTTATAGACTACTCTTAAATGAAAAAAAAATAAAAAACCGCCTAGTAGACTTTTTTTTATAAAAAAAATCTCAAAAAAAGTTACATATGTAAATTTCGTGTGTAACTTGATATATATAGAGGAATGGTAGAATGAAAACCAACATGAGTTGGGAAACTTTAAAAACCAAATATAGACCATTGATCATGATCATCCAATTGGTCCTTCTTTTTCCAGAATTTTCTTTTAATTTAATTACTTTTTAGTCTTTGTCTTTTTCTTCAAAAGGGCATTTTAGACATACTAAAAAATTCAATCCTCTAGAACCTCCATCTCATCCCATCACTCCATTACCCATCACATCACTCCATCTCTTTATTACTTTCACCTTCACTTTTTATTCTTCATTTGTTCATGACAAAAAAAAACTCATGTGTGTAGCAGAGAAAGAGATAGAGGTTTCACTTTCATTTGATTTCTACTTTTTACAATTTTAGAGCAAGCATTTATTCAAACCATTGCCAACCACCACCATCACCTACATGATCCATCAGCCACTACAACCACCCCAGTTTATGACCACCATCATTCACCTCCTTCGTCGCTCATCCCCACAACCACCATCGTTCGATGAGGCAGACACGGAGTCACCGTCGGATGTTCCTTCGCGGAGACGGAGTCACCATCGAGATCTGAATCGGAAACTCAAAATCAAAGGTACTTGTTCCTCCACTCGCCGTCTTAGGGTTTCAAAATTTGGAGATGAAGGCTGTAACCAGTTCTTTTTTCTGACCAATTTTAAGACTAAAATCCTAAAGTTCTTCAGATCTGAGAAAATAAAAAATTATATATAAAAGATAATTGCTTCAGATCTAAGTATTCTTGATTAAAAAAGAAGATTCAAATCTTAAACTCAAATTTTGTTTGTAAGTGTTGTCATTAAAAATTCCATTCTTAATTTCCATTTAATTTTGTTTGTAAGTATTCAAACCGTGAATTCAAAACGCCACATCAATGTGATTGATAGATCTCTATATGTGAGAATTACATATGTAACAGTAGCTAATATGTCATAATAATATTAATAGTGTTCATATGTAACATTTATAGCTCATGAAATTTAATAATTAACTAGTTAATTAATATTTTTATACCATTTAGATTTAAATGTTTCTAGAACAAAATAATTTTGGATTTTTTGATACGAAATAAGTGTAATATCTTATGTAACATATGTAATATCTAATATTACATGTGTGAATGTGAATTTACTAACATAACATGCCTACCTCACAAAAATTATTAAAAATTTACCTACATATGTAATATTTAATGTTACATATATCTTATGTTACATATGTAACATTATATATGTAACATATAATGTTACATATATAAATTTACTTACATACATGTGTATCTAACAAATGATAAAATTTATTTTCTAATTATTGTCTGGGTGATATTTTTTAATCATGTTATGTATATAAGTTTATATATGTTTCATCCACTTGGATCTTGACTACGAAGTTGTCTTTGTGATGTTTTTCTAAGCATGTTATGGATGTAAATTTACATTTTATATATGTATCATTCCCTTAGATATTTTGTTTAGTTTAATGTTACACGTTTGTTACATATGTTTTTTATTCATGTTACGTATGTAAATGTACACATGTATGATTCCGTTGGATTTTGTATAGGATGTTGTCTCTATGATGTCTGTTTAATTAGGTTACATATGTGAATTTACATATGTGTTGTTCAATAATATAAATATACATATGTATCATTCCCTTGGATATTTCTATTTAGTTTAATGTTGCACGCGTTTTACATATATTTTTTAATCATGTTATGTATGTAAAATTTACACATGTCTCATTCTCTTGGATTGTGAATAGGAAGTTGTCTCTATGATGTTAGTTTAATTATGTTACGTATATAAATTTAAATATGTATCATTCTTTGGAATATCCAAGTTTAGTTTAATGTTACACGTGTGTTATATATGTTTTTTTAATAATGTTACGTATGTAAATTTACATATGTGTTACATATATAATGTTACATTTAATGTTACGAGTATTTATTATTTGATACGATGACAGTGAGTGTTCGTGCATATGGGGTACATTTTAGTTACATAAGTAGATAAAAAAAATTTTTAATATAATTCGTGATTCTAATTATATTAGACATGAAATTTACATATGTATCATGCTATATAATCTTATGTTACATAGGTAATATCTAAAGTTACATATGTAATTTTACTTGCGTAACATGTGTAGCGTTTACGTATTGAATTGATGAACTTGTTTTTTTTTTTTTTGTAGATGAAGAGATTTTTGTGTTAAAGATGAAGAAGATTATCAAGAACAAAAACATAATTATTTTTTATATTTTTTTGTTAGGTTGTTATTATTTTTGAATTTTTTTTAAATATTGTAGTTCATATGAAACATTTTGTAACGTTTATTGTACATGTTTCTTATAAATTAATATATATATAGGGTTAGATTCAAATGATAACTTTTTCTTTTGAGAACTAAATCTCAACCACAAATTTTAGGGGGGGGGGGGGGGCACTACAATTCAAGGGAAGGGGATACATGTAAATAAACTTGTCGCTCAAATTAGTTATTTTTAGTTCTCAAATCAAATTGCTTTTCAAATAATCCTCTCCCTATATATATATATATATATATATATATATATATATAAATATATATATATCTAATCTAATCTAAACTATATAATAAACAAAAAGATTTGTTATACCTTAATTAGTAAAAAAGGACACGTGTCATCACCATAAAATTTTAGATTAAGTAAAAATTTTAATAAGTAATTATCCAAATATTAAATTTCCATATTAGAGTTTATTTAGTTTAAAGTTTTATTAAGTTAATATTTCATTCATAATAATATTTTAATTAAATATTATACATGTAATATAAAATACTTTATTCTATTTAATTTTATAATTTTTTATTTTAATTAAGTTTAAATTCATTTACCAAATTTTGGATTAAGTAAAAAACTTAATAAGTAATTATCCAAATACTAAATTCAATATTAGGGTTTATTTAGTTTAAAGTTTTATTAAGTAATTATCCAATAAGTAATTATTCAAATATAAATTTTTTATATTAAGGTTAGTAATTATCCAAATACTAAATTTTAATATTAAGGTTAATATTTTATTGCATATATATTATATTTTATTAAAATAATATTTTAATAATATTTAATTAAATATAATACATGTAATATAAAATACTTTATTCTATTTAATTTTATAATTTTTTATTTTAATTAAGTTTAAATTCATTTACCAAGTATTTCCTTTCAATATAATAAACAAAATCATTACTTTCGATGACTAGATTTTTTTCTTTTTAACTGCAAACATCCGGTTACCTGAGAGTCTCATCATGGAAAACGATGTTACCCACGACACGTTACGACCGCAGCCTGTGCGAGTAACCAAGACCCTCTCATGACTAAATTTTTTTTCCTTTTAACTGCAAACATCCGGTTACCCAAGGGTCTCATCATGGAAAACGATGTTACCCACGACACGTTACGACCGCAGCCTGTGCGAGTAACCAAGACTCTCTGTGTTGTACATTAATTTGTTGTTTATTCGATTCAACCTATACATATACACACACTCATATCATACAATTAACAACATATAGATCATATATTACAAAAAGAAATCAATATTATAAATGTAATAAGATTAGATATACTTTAATACTTTAATATATATAATGCTTATAATACTTTATTCAAAATAATATTTTAATTAAATATTATACATGTAATATAAATTATTTTATTCTATTTAGTTTTATAAATTTTTTTTACTTTAATTAAGCTTAAATGCAAATTTACTAAGTATTCATTTCAATATAATAAACAAAATCCTAGATTTTTGTGACTTGATTTCTTTTTTTTAACTGCACACATCCGGTGAACGTCTTATCATGGAAAGCGATTTGACCCACGACACGTTACGACCGCAGTCCGTGCGAGTAACCATGACCCTCTGTGTTGCACATTCATCTCAGAGAAAACCCACCGCCTAAATGCCCACTGTCATAAAACCTCTGATCCACCTATAATTACTTAGAAATTTTTAGATAGTTATAAAAAATACATAATTGTCGTAGATTATGATTGTATTTATAGTAATTTTTTTTTTAAATTCAGCTGTGTAACACACGGGGATAAAAAAAACTAGTATATATACATATATATATATATATATATATATATATATATATATGGAGAGGATCATTTGAGAACCAATTTGATTTGAGAACTAAAAAGAATTAATTTGAGCCACAAGTTTATTTACATGTATCCCCCCTCCCATGAATTGTAGTGGTCCCCCCCCCCCCTGAAATTTGTGATTGAGATTTAGTTCTCAAAAGTTCTCAAAAAAAAAATTCTCATTTGAACTTAACCCTATATATATATATATATATATATATATATATATATATATATATAGAGGAAGGGTAAAATGAAAACCATTCCGAGTTGGGAAAACTTTCGAAACTCTTCAAAAACGGGGTCAAAAAGTTTTTTTTTCGTTTAATTTTTTTATGGTGATTCTTTAGGTTATAGGCTACCCCTAGGTGGAAAAAAATCAAAAAAACGCCTAGGGTTAAACATTCAAATATTATTTATTAATTACTTTTTTTTTATGAATGGTTCGTTTTTTATTATTTCATCAAATTTCATTATTGAGAGTTTGAACCTTGGTCTTCTTTTAAAGAGGTTTTGATTCTTACAACTATGCTACAATTTAAATGATATTTATTAGTTCCTTATATTGTTTATTATATAGAGATTCAGTTTTGCATTACTATATTTTAATTTGTTGTAAACTATTTAAGTTATTTATTATGTGTTATTATATTTATGGAGTACTATTTAATTTACAATATATTATAAATTATGTCTCATAATTTTTTTTTTAAATTGGTATATATAAACATATTGTTTTGAACAGTATTGTCTATTGGCCAATATTAATTAGTATTTCATTTATTCCCCATAATAAACCAGATTTTAACGTTATTGGAGTCTATTAGACCATTGTTAAATGACTACTAACGCCATTAAGTAAAGTTTGGCTTTTTAATGACAGGGCATCACGACGGCGTCTTATTTGACATATTTTTTTATGACTGAAGTCAAACACATAGGTTTTTCTAATTATGATTTTTGTATGTTTTGATGCTATAAAGAAATGTTTTGCTTATGATTTTTATAGTTTTTTTAATCATGATTGGTTGTTTTTTTGAAAACATTTCATCACATACATTAAAAACATGTTAGATAAGATGCCACTATGATGCACAGTCATCAAAAGGTGAAATTTTACTAAATGGCGTTAGTGACCATTTAACGTCAGTCTAATAGATTCTAATACACATTTAAAATTTGGTTATTGTAGCAAATAAATGAAATACGGATTAATATTAGTTAATAGGCAAAATTAGGATTATTAAAATTCAATATTTCTTTACTTTAAAAAGTCTTAGACCAACGAAGCATGTCATGACATAATTGAATTGCGTATTTTTATTATCAGGCCAATCAGATCCGACTCGAACTTACCTAACTCAAATTCTTTTATGTCCACTTTTATAAAATCGGAGCATAGAAAAACAGTGACTCCACTGGAATATATTCCTGGATCTGTCACTGCATGAGTGGTCTCGGAAGTTGAAAAGAAAAAAAAATTGCCACTGAGAGTGGTCTTGGAGCATTTAAAAACATCAACTCCATAATTTTAATCGTGCCACACTGAATAAAATTTCTGGATTTGCCACTGCCTATAATACATAATTCCACAGTCGGTAGAAGAAAAAGAATTGTCGCGACTCTACCATGGTCCATCCTCCGTGACGGTTAGTATGGTTCATTCGTTACCGATTCTAGGATCAACAAATGAGGGCGAATGTCCCAAAAGTTACTTACTTCGTGAGAGATGTACCAATATTGCAGTTATTAGTTTGATTAATTTTAATTTAATTAGAACATCATGAATATATATTGCTCAGTACAAAGTTCATAATCATCTGGATTCATGGTGTAGCAACAATTACTCTCTTTAATTAATAATTTTGATCATTAACAAAAGTGGAATGACCTCTTATTACAGTGGCACGTAAAAAAGATAACACATATTGTAGCGATGATACCAACCCGCTTTAAAGAACTGTAGCTATAATTCAGGATGAGTGGGAAGTTTGTAGTTAGAAAAGAGAGAGTAAATAGTAAAGTATAAATACCTAGTTCAAAAGATGAGACCAAATCTCTCAAGATGGATATGTATAATTGTATAGTTATAGTTACTTTCAATGGTGAGTAGAAATACAAGTTCTCACTCACTCTTCATATATGTATTGGCTACATATATCAACAAAGATGAGTAGATTTTGTTCATGAAGAGCTTTGTTTTATCATATTTTAATATGGAGTTTTTACTACTTTTGAGAAGAAGAAATAATATTTTAAGTATATTTTAGGAAAGTTTTTGTAAAGAAAGTATATAACTATATATCAATATTGTTGAATATCATGCAAATCAAATATGGGAGGGACAATGTCAGAAAGATTTGGGATAAAGAAAGCATGACCCTTCAACTTTAAGCTAATGATTAATAATGATATTGTTTGAAATATATGTAAATATATTAATCATCAAAAGATTAACAGAGCTCCATGAGGTTAATGTGCATAGATTATATATCTTGACTTTCTTTAAAATCTTTTTCTATTGAATGCAACTCAACAACTAGACCTAAATAATATTATAGCTAGACTTCTATCACCTTCTATGAAAGTTCAAAATCATGTTCGGTAAAAACGTTCCGACAAAGTTTTTAGATATATCAAATTTTAAAGTTACTAGAAAATGGTCATGTTTAAGTAACCAAATATGAAAATAAACATCAAAACGGGAAAATCTTGTTTAAGAGAAAAAACGATATGAAAGCCGACATTTTTGAGAGCCGAAAACCCTAATTTTGAAAACATATGGTTTCGTGAGCTAAATTTTGTGTTAGGATTGTTTTGATACTTAAGTACCTTAACATATGTTTACCAAGTGTTTTGGAAACTAAAAAAGTCATAAAACGAGTCGTAAGGACGAAACCGATAAAACCGACACTTTTACCATGAAAATGTCATTTCAAAAACATAAAATATAACGACTTCTATTATAGTCATATTGATATAATAGTAATTTTATTTATAAGAAAATATATAACTTTTTGAGAATATTGGGAAATACCGCGTATTTGACGAACACCAAAAAAGACGTATATTTTGGACGTCAAGTTCAAAATTTTCATATCTTTCTATAACTTGTCCAAAATTTATAATAATATTTAAGAAATTAAATACTATCCTTGACATCATATTTATCGGAGAAATGCTTGTATATTTTGCTAAATATATTCATAATTTTTCCCGAACCAAAACGGAAACTTGTATATTTGGGTAATAAATATATCTTCTATGCCAAGTAATTACCAACAATACTAACGGGTTACCCCTCCTTTAAATTGTTTTAAATACTTTGGGGGAGAATTTGTATCAACTTTTTGTCATGATTAACATAGTAGATAATCGTAACACATATTGATTACATGAGCTTTTCGTCTACCCCTATTATATCATGTTGATTCACGCTATGATGAAACTCCACTATTAATTCAATCCGGTTAATTTTGTGTGAAACAATGACTTACGAATAGATCAATTAGGTTAACACCCATGCCCATGATTCGTGGCTCCAATCTAGACTCCCATCTTATTGTCACCAGGTACATAACAATTATATTGGCCTTTGGTATTTTTGGACAGAATTCCATGAATGGGTAAACAGTTAATTTCGGAAAGGTTCATGGTAATAATATTTCATTATCTTATCTAATGTCAAAATGATTATCGTTCAACTCAAACTGGTTATCGAACATTGTTTATCTAAATGTTATCAATTGAGTCATTTAAAACCCATGAACTCACCAACGCTATGTTGATCATTTTTAGTGTATGAACTCTTAGGTGTTTGACTACTGCATTTCGTGTGTGGATGGTGAATCATGTTAGGACCTACATCATTTTCATCTCATGGAGTCATAGTCCCAGCCAGATCACTTTGAAGATTTCTTTGCATAACGTCTACTTTGATGTCCTGTTTATAATCTTTTGTTTGTAAACTATTTGAACAAAACCTAGTAATGATTTTCGTTGCACTAATGATTTCCGATGCGATTCATAATAAAACTCCTTTTAACTTAAAACGGCTATTTATGTTAAATCATTTAGAGGTCGCTCAATGTAACCTTAACTATAATCCATGACATCACATGCCGACACAACTTTTACAAGGTGTGACATTAGTAAATAGTGATGCATCAATCTTCATGCTAACCGACACGATCAAAATTAAATATCATAGACATTCCCCCTCAGCGCGCAATAACTCCATCCTAATAAATCGGCAAGCAAAGAATATCACATCTGTGGTCTCCTCTGAGAATTCACGACTCGAGAAAGTATTAGGCAAATGCCAAAGAGTTACAATCCATAATTGATAGTCTCGGACACATCAACTTGCATAAAAACCAAAATACAAGACCTCTTCACGTAGACCTTGCAGTTTTCATCAAAAAAGCACCGTCAATACTCCTGAGATTGCTTTTGAATATTCACTTTTTTTCGAGGGCCCTCATTTTCTCCCAAAACGTGAAGTATTCAACTTTTCTTTTCTTGATTCCCACCACAAAGTGGAGCCTTCGTCTTTTCATTTCTTGATTCCCTCCACAAAGCGGAATCTTTAATTTTTCATGATTCTCTCCACAAAACAAAATCATCAAGTTACGTAAAACAATTTCTAGGGTATTAAGTTTTGCAGATTCTAGCCATTAGCATTTGGGACTCGGGTCTTAAATTAGGACGGCGCGGCTAAGTTCAGGAGGGTGGTTGGGGATGTGGGTGAGTTTATTGTTGGGATCCCCCGGTCGCTCGTTGTGAGGGGCGCTGCTCTAGCTGAGGGTGTGGTGGTGGACGAGGTCCTTCTCGGCCGCGTTATTCTCCATGTCATTACTGTGAAGAGTGTCATGTATAGTTGTCGTATGGCCTTTTCCCATGCCTTAGCGGGTGCTCTAAGCAAGGTTCCTGCTGCGCCTAATTCTATTGATGCGTGGGTGAGGCTTTTGTTGCTCAGGCGCTGCACGCTTAGGGTGTTCAGGCCTTCTAACTGTCAGGAGCGCAAATCGGGTAATATGAAGTTATTGCAATGTTAGAGTATCCAACAATCGCTGGCCGCATGGGGGGACGGAGATGGTTTCCATGAGCTTATCTTATTGCTTTTTGACTAACCCCCAGGAGGCGTCCCTGGACAGGGGGAGTCAGCCCCGGTGTCTGATAATTTTGTGGACAACTCTAATGTTAAGCAATGTTTACGGAAGGTTGCAGACGAACATTTCACAGCTGCGGTGTAAGTTTTATACTCTTCAAGTGTTGCTCCCCTTGGTAAAGGTACTTTGTATGCGTTGGTAGCCGATCACCCTATCATGCCCCTCCGTCTATGTATGTTTCCTTGCTCTCCGAGCCCCCTTTTGTGGTTGATGTTGATAGTGCATGGGTGCATCCAATCTTTTCCTAAAGGGACTTCTTGCGGGCGGGATGGCTGAGGGCCCAACACATTATGGATGCGTTCTATGGTGAGTGCGATCGCGGATCGGTTGCTTGGGGCCATTGTTGGGATGGTTAATCTATGTGTTGGGGGTGTGACAACTCGTACATTCCAGATATACATTAATATTATAATTACGTGCAATTAACTGTGATTCTATGTGCATTAGACTTAATTTGTCCAAATTAGGTGATTTTACGTGCAAACATAGACAAAATAGGTCCGACAACATTTACCCGTAGTGGAAACCGGCTTAAAGTTCTGAGTTCATTCAAGATGGAACTTCAATAACAAATTTTTTTTTTCATAAACATTGTTTTGTGGAATTTAAATATAAAATGAATATTTTATATTTTTCTAAACTATTACGTTGTGTCCAACGTATTTCAAACAACATAACGTTTATTCAAACGACAACTCATTTCAAACAATGATTAGTTTTTATTCCTAAAACTATTTCTATTTTCAACTATATTTATTTTCATTAAAAATAAACGTTAAACATTGTCATCAAAAATCCCAAACGCAAAACGCTCACGTCAAGCGAAACATTTAATCCCTAACTTTAGTTCATCATTGTGCATAATCAAATCACAAACAATCAAGATATGTGACATTTCCGTTCATTCAAAATTTAACGCGACGTTTAAATATTTTATTGATTTATGTATAAATCATCCGTTCTCGAGCCAAAAACCGACTTTTCACCCGTTCATCATTTTGACTCAAACGAAGTGTCATTGGACTCGTTGGATCGACCCGGACTCAACCCGACCCAACCCGAGACCCGTTCAGCCCACTGAGCCCAATGGGCCTACCGGCCCCACTCCTTCCTCTTATCCTTTTCTTTCTTTTTCCACGGCCCAAACCCCCCGACCCATTTCCCTTTCTCTCTTCGGCCCGACCTGTCTTTCTCCTCTTTCCTTTTCCGATTTGGGCCAAGCCCAATCTCTTCCTCTCTTTTCTTTCGGCCTTCCCGAGTTCGAGTCCCATCCTCTTCATTCTTTTTTTTCTTTTTCCGATTCTTTTCCTCCCTCTCTCATTCGGTTCTAACCGAATCCCCTAACCAAACTTACCAAACCTCTTGATCACTAGTTGGATGTAAATTCCTATGAGCACATGTTTAAACCATTTTGTCATCTAGATACTAAACACTTTTGTTGGTTAAGTACACTACACTTTCACTAACCTTTGGGTAATGCTTATATCCATCCCACAAATGACAAAACTTGTCACCTTGTCCCTCATTCTCCCTTCCTTGAGCCGGCCTAAGTGCACCTCTACACCATCACTATAGCTCACTTTTCATCAAGCAACCAAGTGTGTTCAAAGGAGACCAAGCCAAGGTTCAAGCTTTGCTCAACCTCCTCTATTCTTTCTCCTTGTTCTCGGTTCAAACCACCACCGAACCACCTCCCTTTTTCGGCTCATTTGAACCGCAACCCAAGCCCACTAGACCACCTTATATAACACTTAACCACTTCATTTCACACTTAACCCATTCAACAACAAACACACCCTTCTCTCTAGTCACTCTCTTTGCTCTCGGCCCTCCATAAACCACCGCCAACCACCATCTTTCACCACCAACCACCACTCAATCTAAGTTTCTAACACTTTCTTGGATCAAGGTAATCCACTTCTAACTTCTAAATCTTCATTAATCTTTCATTTTCTTCCTTATATTATTTCATGAGGATCTTCCTAACCTCTTGTTTCTTGTCAAAAATCCATGAGCATTCTTCATTCTTTCATCATCATTTCTTTCAAATTCAAGATCACTGTTTTACTGAAAACGGGCCGTTCATTTGTTAGTTATGAAGGGAATGGCCCGAAATAAGCAAAACAAAAGAATAAATGATGAAATCCTAGCACAAACCGCCATTTGTCATTTATGAAGAGACGACTTGCGCGAGGATGGATCACAAAAGCTTAGAAGACCAGTGTGCGGATGTTTGTTTAAAAATTATGAAGTGAACGTCACACAAACTGGAATTCTAAACAAACCCGAGAAATTGTACCGTCCTACGGACCACTGGAATGGAGATTGAGTACCAATGGCCCGTATTACGGCACAAAACTATCGAAAATCGGGCATGACCCGTTCGTAAAACGGACAAAACCAACACCCAATTTTGGGTATTCCAAGCAACCAATTTGACAAAATCAAGCAGATAAGCATTAAGGGCAACCAGAATTGAAACCAAACAATTAAAAACTAAATTTAACAAAGATAAACTATAAAATATAATAACAACTAAAATGTAAACGAAGAATCCTATAAAGTGGTGAACTAAACTAAAACAAAATAAAAACCTAAATGATAAAAATAGAAACTAGGAAATAAAACAAAGAAGTCCTAAATAAGAAAAGATATTTTTGTTTTTTTTTTTTTTTTATTTTTTTTTATTTTAAATATATATATATATTTTTTTAACCAAACTCGCGGACCGCCAGAAAATTTGTTAATGAGATTAGCTGTCAGCGAAAAAATAAAGTTGGACTGGGTTTAAGGACAGGTCGCGGACCGCCAAAAATTTATCAATAAAAATGGCGGTCCGAGACTGCTGTGCACCAGCAAAAAAAATAAAAATTTTCAACACTCAAAACCATCCGTAATCGCGATAAAACCAAACCCATCCATCAAGAATCATTTATAACTATCATAATACTTACCCGGGACTGTTCGGGATTAACAAATGATATCACAAACCTGTTATGCTCGTTGTTTACCCGAAACTTATCCAAAATTCCAAAAATAACCCTATAAACTTAATTTTGCTAAAATGTTCCAAAACCAACCAACTCAATTTCCGACAATTCCGACCATCATCAATCATCATCAAACCATACCTGGGACTGCTCGGGACTTACCAACGCTAGCGTAAAGCTTTCAAACATATAACTTACCCGATTCAAGCCCAAAACACCAAAAATTCCATAATTTTGCCAAAACTTCAATTTTGCACGTATTCCAATGCAATCCTCACCGAATGAACCTGTTTTCAATCCGGATGTTCCCTAAAACCTGCAAAACTAAAAACCACGCATAAAATGGAAAAATAAAGATCAAATGCAAAAAATTTAACCTAAAATTACCAAAAAGTCAAAGTTGACCAATAAAAAGTCAAACAAAGCTAAAAATCAACCAAACACACTCCAATAACCTAAATTAACCTAAAGACCTAAACGGGCTGCCTTCCGCAAGCGCTGAAGTTATTTACGAGTCGTCAGCCCGACTCGAACCCGCGATTAAGTCAACCGGGGTCATGGACGTGACCCCCCTCACTACCAAAACTGCTCTCATCAAACCCGTGCACGCGCCATTCCTTAAACAAGGACCCAACTCTCTTATGTCGATCACACAAATACATGGCGTACACATCAGCCGCCCATGGCCTATCACTCACTGAAGCCTTTTTCTTCACATCAGGCGGCTTTTTCTGCTTCACTTTAACACACTTCTTCTCCCCACACTTCTTCTTTATCGTGGTGTGCAAGGTTTTTGGAGTCTTCGGAGCAACCAGAGGTGGATCGGGGAGAGGATATGTGGCTCCAATAAATATGCTCTCAGCTAAGTTATCCACATGCGATGATTTTTTCTTAATTTCCATACCTGGCCCTCCATATAGCATGGCCTCCAACTCCTTGAGATCCTTATCTGGATCAAAAGTATCAGCATTCTCAACCACGAGTGGCACAGCTAGCCAATCGTCTCCAAATTCCTCTAACATCTGATCATCAAATGCATCGTGAGAGTATAAATGAGGAAGGACTGGATCTGCCTGCAACGCATCTGAGTGTGGCTCATCGTGACTGATCTCGAGCTGAACTGGAGGTGGGACATGTGCGGTACTTGATGGGCTTAGCCTCGATTGCAACTCATCCATTAAAATCTCCTGCTCATCATCACTCTCCTCATAAACCTGCTGGCTCTCAGAAACAAATTCTAAGAGCTCACCAACAGTTCTCCCTAAATTAAGGGCACGAGCTCCCAAACTGCTCAACTCTTTGGCAAGTAATGTTATATCATGTTCGTTCTTTGCCAACCGAGCCTCATTCTGCTGAGCTGTTTTTTGACTTTGTTGTATGAGTTGCGCCATCATCTCTGTTAGATTCTTCATGCTGTTATCCTTAGTTGGGGCTTGTTCGCTAACTCCAAAGTTGTATGCGGGTGACGGAGAATAACTATAGTAATCGGTGGGAGGCCCCACAGAATAATTGCAAAATCGTGCATGATGGGGTTCCCCACATAAATCACACCGCACACGATAACTCTCATAATGTTGCTCGAAGTACCAATCCATGAAATTTGCAGCAAAGAAAACTAACTAACACGAAAGCAAACATACTAGAAACATGCAAATAACACAAGTAATAGAAAACAAGTAAATAGCTAAACTACTAGCTCTGATAGGTCTCGAAAGCTGACGCGTCCCCGGCAACGGCGCCAAAAACTTGATGTGTCAATTTGGATATATAAAAACGGTCAAGTTAAAAATGGTAAATACTGAGTGACCAAACCACACACTAGGGCAAGCGTACCCGTCGTATGCAATATAGTATCAATAAGTACCGAGTATCAATCCACGGACGCGTAATCAGACTTCCGATAATGTATCATAACTAATATTTAACCGATGCAACTGGAATGATTGAATTAAGTAAACTAAGCAAGCAATAAAGTAAGCAGTAAACAATGCAAACGACAGAGAAACAGAATGAGAGAGATATCACCTAGCACAGAATCCACTAAACCCAAATAAGACCCCCGATAAGACCTATCAACATGAAACTATCACCAAGTGAGAGTAACCCAACCAAGGAGGACTATAGACACATCCCGAATGATCAGGCAATTCCAAATGAAGCACAGATAGCATAATATGTGAATTTGCACAACGGTTTCACAGTTTCGGTCAAAACAAGCAAAACACACATAAATCGGGAAACACCAAGAGAGGTCTCTCTAAATGAATCCTAATACATGCAATGATTCTAATTTCGATTACCTGAGACCTAGAAACCTCTAAACACGAATAAGTAGGGTCAAATCTTGTGGTCACAAGCAATCTAACCTACTAAACAATGCCTAGACAATAACTAGCATAAGAAACGACTCGGTCAAGTCAACCTCAAATGGATGCACACAAGATCAGCCACTAATCAATGATATATCATCATGTAGGAGGTCTCCGGATCATGCATCAACCCAAAAACCAATTCTAGTCTAAGGATCAACAATAAACTAACTAATAATGGTTGCAATTCCACAATCCCTATCAATTAGTCCACACAATACATCGTTAACAGCAGCTAATCAAGCACACATGATCATCTCAAGCAACCAAAACTAGAATCATGAGCAAAAATCACAAATTCATGTTGAAAAGTCAAACCGAAAAGTCAAAATGGGTAAAGCTTCATCTGAACTAGGTGATATGAATGAGATCAGCCACAAATCATGTATCTAATCATGAAATCAATCCAATCTAAGTAATACATGATCAAACAATAAAAAACTAGGAAGAAGAAACCGATTTAGATGAAGAAATCTCCAACCGAAGCCTTCAAATCTTCAATCTAAGCTCCAAGATCTTCAATCCGGCCCTTGATTGCTCCAAAATGACCTCTAATCTCGAAAATCTCTCCAAGACGTGCTCTCTGGTCGAACTCCCTGAACCCTCGGCTCCAAAAATGCTTAAATACCCGTTTTAGAATTTTTAGCCGACTGTCCAGTAGTCGCGGACCGCCAAAAAAGTATTTCTGGGATTAGCTGGCCGCGAAAATCACTAAACTGATTTCTGGGAATAAGACTCGCGGACAGCCAGAATTTCAGACAAGGGAATGGCTGTCCGCGACTGACACTTTTCTTCTTTTCCAAGCAAAAACTCGCGGACAGCTAAAATTAATGTGTGGGAGTGGCTGTCCGCGAATCGGCTGCTATAGCAAAATTTCAAAATCATCTATCTTTTTCTCCCGGGCTCCGATTCACGTTCCGTTTTCACCCGAATCACCATAAATCAACCCACCATCACCAAATTTCCTGAATTTCACCAAATAAGCAATTAAGTAACAAAATCTCATCAAACTCGATCAAAAGCCGGTAAAAATGTGGGATTTGCAATTCAAAAACATATATAAGATGCGTTGCATCAAACATCCCCACACTTAACCCTTTTTCGTCCCGAAAAAGTTCGCGATGGAATCACAACCGGAAAATTTGACCTTTAGCTACTATCTTTTATTCAAAAACATAGATACTCACGCGATAGCCATGATTACCGGTATTTCGGTCCGAATAAACCCAACCACCGAAAACCGAAGCCCCTGAACATGCTTTATTCAATTTTATTACCAATTATGGGTCCCACACAATCAGTTTCGCAACTAGGCCTAATCCCGTCTCAAAGCATGAATCAGCACGGGTCGAACTAGATTAGGGTTTTTCCCACCGCAATTGAATCCAATATTTATGATTTGGAGATTATGGAATATGAATGGATGGAATGATGGTTTGAGCTTGAATTGAATTTATTTATTTATTCCTAAAACTAGGGCGAGTCTCCACCTGACATTACATCTCCTGAGTCCCTATCCCGAGAGGTAGTAAGCAGGCTTTGACCCTCGCACACAAAACCACATCACCCCAATAGATCATCTCCGGAGTCCCTATCCCGAGAGGTAGTAAGCAGGCTTTGACCCTCGCACACAAAACCACATCACCCCAATAGATCATCTCCGGAGTCCCTATCCCTAGAGGTAGAACGTAGGATCAGCGAATTTTGTGCACTTTATTCGATTTTTTTTTTTCATCATCTTTTTTTTTTTCATTTTTTTTTTGCATAAATAAAATTCAAAACAAGCTCAAGATGGATGGATGGATGGGGCGCCACTATTTCTCGGATTTATTTTCATAAAAAGATCATAGTGTGCCGGGTTATCTCCAAATCATAAACATTTTACTCAATTGCGGTACCTATCAGCCTATTTAACAGTTTCGGCTTTGCTACTATACTAAAGGCGGGAACCCACAACATATATTATTTAGATTTATTTAAGTAGCGAAATCAGGATTTTTAAGCTTTCAGAAATCAGCTGGGCCTACCAGCACATCAAAAACTAAGCGCGCTTTCAACTTTATTCAATTTTATTTACATTCACCAAAAAGCCAAAAATTCCAGTTTTTCTATCATTTTCCATTTTTAACCGCAAACAAATTTCAAGGACTATGTAAACGACACAACAGGGGGAAATGATCATAAAATTTCAAAAATTTTCACAATTTCAGTTCAATTTACCCTCCTCCCCACACTTATTTCGTACATTGCCCTCAATGTACGGTAAATCACAAATCAAGCACAAAAAGAGGTAAAGGGAACTGAAATACTCCCCTGATCACTCTCGATGTGCCAGTGAACTGCATAATGAATCTCGAACAGCTCTCGACCAATAAAATGCCAGAACTGCCGGAAAATGTGCCAAAGAAGTCCAAAAGCTCCAAAAACGAATGATGAAACAGCTCTCGACCAACAGGTGCCAGAACTGTTTCCCACAATGCCATAACTCGGATAAGAAGTAACCGATATCTAAGGCTGCTGATCTGCGATAGATGGACTGGAGGCGGTGGTGGCTGGAAAACATGGAACTGTAAAATTTCTCAACAAAATCAAGTTAGTACATTATATTAACTGAGAAAATGTGAAAATCGGGCTTCAGACGGGTAGCAGCTGAAATAATCGGCAGAGTAATGTAATTTGATTGAATGCAAACTGCGGGAATGGAGATTGAGTACCCGACAGCTTGCATAAAACAAACCAGCTAAACCCGAGTGAAGCCCTGACACGAACCGCCCAATTGTCGTTTGTGAAGAGAACGGTTCGCATGCCAAGTCAATGTGATCAGAAAGTAGGGCTGTGAATCGCTCGAATGGAGATTGATTACCAACGATTTGCAGCCACTGAACTAAGAACGCACAATCACTGTTTTACTGAAAACGGGCCGTTCATTTGTTAGTTATGAAGGGAATGGCCCGAAATAAGCAAAACAAAAGAATAAATGATGAAATCCTAGCACAAACCGCCATTTGTCATTTATGAAGAGACGACTTGCGCGAGGATGGATCACAAAAGCTTAGAAGACCAGTGTGCGGATGTTTGTTTAAAAATTATGAAGTGAACGTCACACAAACTGGAATTCTAAACAAACCCGAGAAATTGTACCGTCCTACGGACCACTGGAATGGAGATTGAGTACCAATGGCCCGTATTACGGCACAAAACTATCGAAAATCGGGCATGACCCGTTCGTAAAACGGACAAAACCAACACCCAATTTTGGGTATTCCAAGCAACCAATTTGACAAAATCAAGCAGATAAGCATTAAGGGCAACCAGAATTGAAACCAAACAATTAAAAACTAAATTTAACAAAGATAAACTATAAAATATAATAACAACTAAAATGTAAACGAAGAATCCTATAAAGTGGTGAACTAAACTAAAACAAAATAAAAACCTAAATGATAAAAATAGAAACTAGGAAATAAAACAAAGAAGTCCTAAATAAGAAAAGATATTTTTGTTTTTTTTTTTTTTTTTTATTTTTTTTTATTTTAAATATATATATATATTTTTTTAACCAAACTCGCGGACCGCCAGAAAATTTGTTAATGAGATTAGCTGTCAGCGAAAAAATAAAGTTGGACTGGGTTTAAGGACAGGTCGCGGACCGCCAAAAATTTATCAATAAAAATGGCGGTCCGAGACTGCTGTGCACCAGCAAAAAAAATAAAAATTTTCAACACTCAAAACCATCCGTAATCGCGATAAAACCAAACCCATCCATCAAGAATCATTTATAACTATCATAATACTTACCCGGGACTGTTCGGGATTAACAAATGATATCACAAACCTGTTATGCTCGTTGTTTACCCGAAACTTATCCAAAATTCCAAAAATAACCCTATAAACTTAATTTTGCTAAAATGTTCCAAAACCAACCAACTCAATTTCCGACAATTCCGACCATCATCAATCATCATCAAACCATACCTGGGACTGCTCGGGACTTACCAACGCTAGCGTAAAGCTTTCAAACATATAACTTACCCGATTCAAGCCCAAAACACCAAAAATTCCATAATTTTGCCAAAACTTCAATTTTGCACGTATTCCAATGCAATCCTCACCGAATGAACCTGTTTTCAATCCGGATGTTCCCTAAAACCTGCAAAACTAAAAACCACGCATAAAATGGAAAAATAAAGATCAAATGCAAAAAATTTAACCTAAAATTACCAAAAAGTCAAAGTTGACCAATAAAAAGTCAAACAAAGCTAAAAATCAACCAAACACACTCCAATAACCTAAATTAACCTAAAGACCTAAACGGGCTGCCTTCCGCAAGCGCTGAAGTTATTTACGAGTCGTCAGCCCGACTCGAACCCGCGATTAAGTCAACCGGGGTCATGGACGTGACCCCCCTCACTACCAAAACTGCTCTCATCAAACCCGTGCACGCGCCATTCCTTAAACAAGGACCCAACTCTCTTATGTCGATCACACAAATACATGGCGTACACATCAGCCGCCCATGGCCTATCACTCACTGAAGCCTTTTTCTTCACATCAGGCGGCTTTTTCTGCTTCACTTTAACACACTTCTTCTCCCCACACTTCTTCTTTATCGTGGTGTGCAAGGTTTTTGGAGTCTTCGGAGCAACCAGAGGTGGATCGGGGAGAGGATATGTGGCTCCAATAAATATGCTCTCAGCTAAGTTATCCACATGCGATGATTTTTTCTTAATTTCCATACCTGGCCCTCCATATAGCATGGCCTCCAACTCCTTGAGATCCTTATCTGGATCAAAAGTATCAGCATTCTCAACCACGAGTGGCACAGCTAGCCAAT
This sequence comes from Deinandra increscens subsp. villosa, assembly GCA_039602395.1. Lineage (NCBI taxonomy): Eukaryota > Viridiplantae > Streptophyta > Magnoliopsida > Asterales > Asteraceae > Deinandra > Deinandra increscens. The sequence goes on from JBCNJP010000010.1 coordinate 111,391,797, forward strand.
CGTCTCCAAATTCCTCTAACATCTGATCATCAAATGCATCGTGAGAGTATAAATGAGGAAGGACTGGATCTGCCTGCAACGCATCTGAGTGTGGCTCATCGTGACTGATCTCGAGCTGAACTGGAGGTGGGACATGTGCGGTACTTGATGGGCTTAGCCTCGATTGCAACTCATCCATTAAAATCTCCTGCTCATCATCACTCTCCTCATAAACCTGCTGGCTCTCAGAAACAAATTCTAAGAGCTCACCAACAGTTCTCCCTAAATTAAGGGCACGAGCTCCCAAACTGCTCAACTCTTTGGCAAGTAATGTTATATCATGTTCGTTCTTTGCCAACCGAGCCTCATTCTGCTGAGCTGTTTTTTGACTTTGTTGTATGAGTTGCGCCATCATCTCTGTTAGATTCTTCATGCTGTTATCCTTAGTTGGGGCTTGTTCGCTAACTCCAAAGTTGTATGCGGGTGACGGAGAATAACTATAGTAATCGGTGGGAGGCCCCACAGAATAATTGCAAAATCGTGCATGATGGGGTTCCCCACATAAATCACACCGCACACGATAACTCTCATAATGTTGCTCGAAGTACCAATCCATGAAATTTGCAGCAAAGAAAACTAACTAACACGAAAGCAAACATACTAGAAACATGCAAATAACACAAGTAATAGAAAACAAGTAAATAGCTAAACTACTAGCTCTGATAGGTCTCGAAAGCTGACGCGTCCCCGGCAACGGCGCCAAAAACTTGATGTGTCAATTTGGATATATAAAAACGGTCAAGTTAAAAATGGTAAATACTGAGTGACCAAACCACACACTAGGGCAAGCGTACCCGTCGTATGCAATATAGTATCAATAAGTACCGAGTATCAATCCACGGACGCGTAATCAGACTTCCGATAATGTATCATAACTAATATTTAACCGATGCAACTGGAATGATTGAATTAAGTAAACTAAGCAAGCAATAAAGTAAGCAGTAAACAATGCAAACGACAGAGAAACAGAATGAGAGAGATATCACCTAGCACAGAATCCACTAAACCCAAATAAGACCCCCGATAAGACCTATCAACATGAAACTATCACCAAGTGAGAGTAACCCAACCAAGGAGGACTATAGACACATCCCGAATGATCAGGCAATTCCAAATGAAGCACAGATAGCATAATATGTGAATTTGCACAACGGTTTCACAGTTTCGGTCAAAACAAGCAAAACACACATAAATCGGGAAACACCAAGAGAGGTCTCTCTAAATGAATCCTAATACATGCAATGATTCTAATTTCGATTACCTGAGACCTAGAAACCTCTAAACACGAATAAGTAGGGTCAAATCTTGTGGTCACAAGCAATCTAACCTACTAAACAATGCCTAGACAATAACTAGCATAAGAAACGACTCGGTCAAGTCAACCTCAAATGGATGCACACAAGATCAGCCACTAATCAATGATATATCATCATGTAGGAGGTCTCCGGATCATGCATCAACCCAAAAACCAATTCTAGTCTAAGGATCAACAATAAACTAACTAATAATGGTTGCAATTCCACAATCCCTATCAATTAGTCCACACAATACATCGTTAACAGCAGCTAATCAAGCACACATGATCATCTCAAGCAACCAAAACTAGAATCATGAGCAAAAATCACAAATTCATGTTGAAAAGTCAAACCGAAAAGTCAAAATGGGTAAAGCTTCATCTGAACTAGGTGATATGAATGAGATCAGCCACAAATCATGTATCTAATCATGAAATCAATCCAATCTAAGTAATACATGATCAAACAATAAAAAACTAGGAAGAAGAAACCGATTTAGATGAAGAAATCTCCAACCGAAGCCTTCAAATCTTCAATCTAAGCTCCAAGATCTTCAATCCGGCCCTTGATTGCTCCAAAATGACCTCTAATCTCGAAAATCTCTCCAAGACGTGCTCTCTGGTCGAACTCCCTGAACCCTCGGCTCCAAAAATGCTTAAATACCCGTTTTAGAATTTTTAGCCGACTGTCCAGTAGTCGCGGACCGCCAAAAAAGTATTTCTGGGATTAGCTGGCCGCGAAAATCACTAAACTGATTTCTGGGAATAAGACTCGCGGACAGCCAGAATTTCAGACAAGGGAATGGCTGTCCGCGACTGACACTTTTCTTCTTTTCCAAGCAAAAACTCGCGGACAGCTAAAATTAATGTGTGGGAGTGGCTGTCCGCGAATCGGCTGCTATAGCAAAATTTCAAAATCATCTATCTTTTTCTCCCGGGCTCCGATTCACGTTCCGTTTTCACCCGAATCACCATAAATCAACCCACCATCACCAAATTTCCTGAATTTCACCAAATAAGCAATTAAGTAACAAAATCTCATCAAACTCGATCAAAAGCCGGTAAAAATGTGGGATTTGCAATTCAAAAACATATATAAGATGCGTTGCATCACATGTTAGTAGCATTATTTACTTTGATGGAAACTAGAATATTATTTGCAAGTTACATGAAAAATATAAACTTCAAATATATGTTTATGTTAAAAGATTCATATTTGGTGACAAAATTCATAAACTACAACATACTATGAATTCCATGTAATTTAGTATGTTTGTTGTGGTGAAAAAAACATAGATCTAGTGATTGGAAATCAAGCTTTAGAAGAAATATATATTATGTTAAAAATTGACAAACATGACACTCCATTTTGTGTGTCATAAAAGAGTGTCATCTTTAAACATAAATATTTTTTTTACAATCTTAAAAGCACTTCATGATTTTGACTTTAAATCTAAACCCAAACTTGTCATAAGAAGATTTTGAGTCACTAAGAGTGTTGTTAAAGATTTATTCATGAAATTTCAAAGAAATGGAGTTTAATGATATAAATATCATTTATTTTCATGAAAATTAAGTAAAAATCCTTGTGACTAACAAATGATCACTTAGGACTTGTAACATTAGATTTAGGGCTGCCAATATAATTTTCCAAATTTACAAAGTGATTCGGAAGTTAAACACTTGAAAACGGAACAATCAGATACCGTAATACAACTTTTCGACAAAAAATATAACTTATTTTTTTAATAAGAATTGAATCTGGTCCAGAACATAAAACATACTCATTTTGACATATAAAAATGTTTCCTAAGGTTCAAAAGTGGAAAAACATGTTTTAGAAGTAAACCGGACCAAAACTGTAACTTTCGGTAACTCGAAAACGTAAAATTTTACAAGTTAAACTCCCACCGGCACACTTGGAACCTTAAGACCCTAAACCACATTAAAACAGTCTATTAACAAATCCTAAGTGTTAAGAAAATTTAAAAAGTCATATAATTGCGTCAGAACGGTTAAACCGGTGAAACCTGCTAACCACCGGACTAACCGACACTTAATTTTACCAAAATATAACTTCATATATTTTTGAAAACATTTCTTCATACAAATAGACATATTTTCAAATATCAAAATTCTTTTCGTAAAACGAGACTTATACCGTGTAATGACGCGCGGTATAACACGCGCATTCGAACCTTAATAAATGAAATTTTTTATTTATTAAATTAAAGGGTTTAAAACCTTGCAAATATTTAATGAATTAAATATTCATAATTTTCATAACGATTAATGAAAAATAATCCATATTATTCAATATTTATTTTTCATACGCAAAAATCCAACTATTATTTATTTATTCAAATAAATAACAAATTCCATCAAATTCAATATTATTTATTCGCCAATAAATAATATCCTAGGATTTCCATCACTGTCATCGGGTAATAACAGTCGAGACTTAACCTTGAACATTGAGTGACATATTCACTAACTCAAGATCGCCAAACCCTAATACGTCATAACATTACTTTGTAGACGTTTGCTAGGCTAAGTTCAACCAATCATATCTGTCAGTCCATCTTTAAACAAGTTAGTCTTCACGGCCCCTTTTACATTTCTGTTTTCTAACTTAGGGGAGAATTTAATGAATGTCTTTCAATTTCATTTTGTCAGATATTATGATAACTGTAAGAAGTATTGATTACATGTTCTTTTCATTTCCCCAAATTTGTGTATTCATGTTGATTCATGTTATATTCCTAAGTCCCACTATTAATTGAATTCAATTAGTTCATTGGAAACGATAGCTTGTGAATAGATCTATTTGGGTTGACGACCCTGCCCCGACTTGGTCGCTCCAGTCATGACTCCATGGTTATAGTCAAGGGGTACATTTGTTACTCTGGACATTCGGTGTTCTTGGGGAAGGACACCAGGAGTGGGTAAATAATTAGTTTTGAATTCAAGGTTCATGCTTGATCTTTACAACAACAGTGTCAAATAAACTAATATCTTGACAGGCCAAACATTTTCTGTTTTGGCTAAAAATTACAAGACTAAATTTAGTAACCAAATTCGTTTGTGAGGTATGGTGCCTTGGATGCAAATATATTAAATCGTTTGAAACAGTTTGACTTCAAGGAAATAATGACAGTATGCATACACAATCGATGAATTCCCATGATGCAAGCAAGAAAACGGAGATTTGTACGGGGGAAAGCCCTTAATCCTTGGATGTCTCCAAGGACCACCGGCATAAAAAAACCCGAGCAACGATAACACACGTTGCTAGTTTATTATTTCATAGAAAAATGTTAAGTATAGAGAGTTGGTGGCTGTTCTAAGCGAGTGAGTGCGTACAAGTGTGAGTTCGAGAGCAAAAGTCCTCTAAAATAAGCCTAAGCCACTGTATTTATAGTACAAATGGGCTAACTAACTATCCGAATTTTCAAGGATTGAGTCTTCAACTGATTATGACCGTTATAGTCCGGTTCTTGCGCCTTTTAACTGACTCAACGTGCTCTCTAAGCTTGACTTGGTCTATTGGAACGTTGCTAACCATGCCTGGTCAAACAACACATGCTAAAAACAAGAATTAACCCATGATGCTAAATATGTCCGAGGATGCTACAGGTGTTCAAGTTGTTTTTGTGATCGTTTGGAGACCTGTTCCACCTGATTTGTAGGGATTCCCCTCCGAATATCAAGGTTGACTGAGCTATTAGGAACGTTCTTGTCTTGCACTCAAAGGCCTTAAATGTAGGACTCTTAACCGAAATAGTTTTTATAGTCTTGACTCCACCTGATATCTCGGGATTTTCTCCTGATTTTCAGTTGAATAAGTCCTTATGAACGTTGGAAAGAAGTCATGCACTTATTAAACACGTGACAAACATGGATTAGTATAATCGTTAGTGCCCAACATGCTGGGATGATTCAGCATGCCTGACTAATCCAGGAACTTGCTGCTATCCCAGGATGTCGAAACTATCCAGGATCATCCTTTTGACCCAGGATATTAAGAAGTCTCTAGTATCCTGGGAAGTCTCTAGGATTATTTATCTGTGCTAGGAAGCTAAGGCTACCCAGGATGCTGGACCAGAATTTGGGCCATAACATTTTCAAACATAATTTCCAACAGTTCTAGTGTCATAAAACTTGTGAACTCACCAACAATTCTATTGACTTTTTAAATTCTTGAATTCTCAGGTGATTAGAGACTGTAGCTCCATGTTTTTCTGTTCCGATCCTGCTTGTCATATCGTGGTCCGCCTGCCGTGTGTTCATGCATTTCATTTTGGAGATTTAGACGATTACGCCTTAGGGTAGTTATGTTTATAAATCTCATGACATTGTCTTTTAAAAATTTATCATGTAACCACTACTTTATTTCCGCTGCCATGGTTTTAAATATTTAAAAAATGTTTGAGACTTATATTTTCGAAAGACAAATGGTTAATTAAATGTTCATTAGAAGTCAATCACTCGTAACCATGACCATGATGCCAAATCAGTCACATGCCCACATTCAGTCATTTCTCGGGGTGTGACAGGGGGGAAGTGCCCTAAGGTTATTGCGGGGTTTGTTGCGTCCGCACCTCTCACTCCCCTGCTTAAGCCGGAAAACTGGATCCGACCTATTGCTGTTGGTGCTATTTGGTTGGGAAGGAGATGGCCAAATATCTTTCTGATTTTCAAATTGGGGTGGGTGTCCCTTGGAGGGCGGAGGCTGTGCTCCATGGCGCCAACCGGTTCTTACATGAGTTCCACTCAGATGGGTCGTTGGCTATGCTTACCGTGGATTTCTCCAATGCCTTCAATTTGGTGGATAGGACTGTCCTCTTGCATGAGGTTCAGACCCGTTGTCCCTCCATCCCTCCATGGGTGGATTTCTTATATGGGCAGCCTTCCAGACTTTAATTACATGGACAACGATCACATTTGGTCTACCACAGGGGTTTAGCAGGGGGATCCCTTGGGGCCTCTTCTTTTCGCCCTTGGTTTGCATCCGCTTGTCCTTCGGATTCGTGATCGTTGCAGGCTCCCCTTCCATGCTTGGTACCTGGATGATGGTACGATCATTGGAGACGCTAAGGAGGTTGCTAAAGCTCTAGATATTATCATGTCTGAGGAGCCCGTGCTGGGTCTTGTTTTTAATATCAAGAAAACGGAGGTCTTTTGGCCGTCGTGCAATGGGGTGAAGGAGCGTGATGGATTGTTCCCCTCTGGGATTGGGAGGCCGAGGCTAGGGGTGAAACTTCTGGGGGGGGGGGGGGGGAGTGCTATTTGCCGGGATGCCGAGTTCATTAGTAGCATGGCTATGAAAAGGGTGTCCTCTGCTGTGGGGCTAATGCATTGCCTCCCACGTCTGCAGGATCCTCAACGTGAGCTCTTTGTGCTCCGTCTTGTATGGGTGTTGCATAATTATTATTT
>JBCNJP010000010.1:111399065-111445216 GCA_039602395.1 Deinandra increscens subsp. villosa
CAAAGACGTATTTAGGTCTTAATTATTCACCCGCCAAACACATTAACTACCTTTCAAAAGATGGAGATCCCTCTATCTCTATCCCCTCAAATCCACGAATCAAGAAACTGGAATTCGTTAATCAAGCGCCACATTAAGCTAAAAGATGATCATGCTATACTCCACACATATACCCAGATGGAATCTTCAGGTATTTTGCCTGATAATGCCACTTTGCCTCTAGTGCTCAAGGCTTGTGGCCGGCTAAAGGCCATTGAGAGAGGCAAGAAACTACACAATGCAGTTTTGAAAACTGATTTGGTTTCCGATATTCGTGTTCAGACCGCTCTTGTGGATTTTTACTCAAAATGCGGGATGTTGGTTAATGCACGCAAGGTGTTTGATGAAATGTCTGATAGAGATGTGGTTTCATGGAATGCTATGATTTCGGGATGTGTTGGTTGCTGTGAGTTCCAACAAGCTCTGCTTTTGTTTTCCCGGATGAAAAATGTGAATTTAAAAGGAAATTCGGTTACTTTTGTTGAGCTGCTTAAGGCTTGTGGGGAGCTTTTGGAGTTGAAGCTTGGGAAGGAGATACATGGGTATTGCTTGAGGCATGGCTTTCTTAACTCAAATCCTCATGTGGATACTTCTTTAATGGGGTTTTATTTGAAATTTGATCCATCGGTTGCGGCTCTTGTTTTTGAAATGCTTGATTCAAGAAACACTATAAGTTGGAACACTATGATAAGTGGGTATGTTAACCATGGGGATTTCTTGAAAGCTCTACAGCTTTTTGTTTCAATGCTCATTAAAGGATTTAAATGTGATTCTATCACAATGTTGGTTGTGATACAAGCATGTGCTGGATATGGAAATCTTGAATTGGGAATGCAAGTTCATCAACTAGTCATCAAATTTGGTTATAGCAATCTGCATATAGTTAACGCATTGATAAACATGTATACCGAATTTGAAGATATAAGATCCTCATATGAGCTATTTAACTCGATCCCGACAAAAGATGTTGCTTTATGGAATTCTATGTTATCTTGTTCCATAGAAAGCGGGTCCATCGATGAAGCATTAAATATGTTTACCGAGATGCAGTTAGATGAAATTCAGATAAATGAAAGAACTTTAGTCATCATACTGCCTTTATGTGCTCACCTTTCTAATGGTTTAGTAAATGGTAAAAGCTTACATGCTTATGCTTTAAAGATTGGCAAGGAAAAGAATACACATATTGGAAATAGTTTGGTGAATATGTATGCATTTTTTAACTGTGTTGAAGATGCCACAAGGATTTTCACAAAGATGAAGGTCTTGGATGTAACTTCTTATAATGTTTTCATCTCTGGTTTGGTCTATAATAAACTAAAGGTTCAAGCTTGTGAGATATTCATTCAAATGCTAGAGTGGAAAATTAAACCAAATTCTCAAACGGTAACTTCAATTCTCGTTGGTCTTCATGGTGGAGAATGTTTAAATGTTGGAAGATCCATCCATGGTTATGTGATGAAATGTGGGATTCAGATTGATGCATCTTTGAACACTGCATTGACAGAAATGTATATAAATTGTGAAGATGAAGAAACGGGTAGGGGTTTGTTTGAGAATTATCCTGATAAAGATTCGATTTCTTGGAACTCATTACTTTCCTCTTATATCAATAACAATCAAGAATACAAAGCTTTGATTCTTTTCCATAGCATGATCACAAGGGTAAAACCAACAATTGTCACTATAATAAGTGTTCTCTCATTATACACTCATCTTTCTAATCTCCCTCAAGGTCGATGCTTACATGCTTACGCATTAAGAAGGTTTTCATCATTGGATGTTGAACTATCTCTTGCAAATGCCTTCATAACTATGTACGCAAGATGTGGAAGTTTGGAATATGCTGAAAAAATCTTTACAAGTTTACCATTAACAGATATTGTTTCTTGGAATGCTATGATTGCTGGTTATGGAATGCATGGACGAGGGGAAGATGCTATGTTGACTTTCTCGAAAATGGTCAAAGAAGGGATTAAACCAACTCGAGTGACATTTGTCTCTGCTTTATCTGCTTGTAGCCATTCGGGTATGATACATAAAGGTTTGACCCTTTTTCATTCAATGGTTCAAGATTTTTGCATAACCCCTGAACGTGTTCATTATGCTTGTTTGGTCGATCTTCTTGCTCGTGGCGGGTTATTAAACGAGGCCAAAAATGTTATCGACACTATGCCTATGGCACCAGATGCGTCCATTTGGCGAGCTCTGATTGGTGCTTGTCGAATCTATTCAAATACCCACATGGCTAAAAGTGCTTTTGAAAATCTTATTGAATTAGAACCAACAGATGCTGGGAATTATGTGTTATTATCCAATATTTATGCTGCTAATGGTCATTGGTCTGAGGTAAAAAACTTGAGATTGATTGTCAAAAACAAGGGTTTAAAGAAGCCAGCTGGTAGAAGTTGGATTGTTATCAAAAGTGAACTTCATTTCTTTGCAGCAGGAGACAAAACGCACACACAATCCAAAAAGATTTACAAAAAGTTGACTTTTTTGTTGACTAACATTAAAGAAATGGGATATGTTCCGGATTTGAGTTGGGTTCTTCATGATGAAGATGATGATAGAAAATTGGCAAGGCTTTCGAGTCATAGTGAGAAACTAGCAATTGCTTTTGGATTAATTAGTGTTTCTGGTGGCTCACCAATCTTGATTACCAAGAACTTAAGAATTTGTGGTGATTGCCATGAATTCAGTAAATATGTTTCAAAGCTTACAAAAAGGACCATAATTCTCAGGGATGCTAGTCGTTTCCACCATTTTGTAGACGGGTCATGCTCTTGTAAGGACTACTGGTGAGATTCTTTGCTGCAGAAATTCTTTTGTAGGTCACTTGTTAATTATAAGTTTATAATTAAGAATACATATGTTTATATAATTGGCACCACTTGTTAATTATCTGTATTTTGTGTTTTAGTTGTGATAATATTCAACTTCTTGATTTTATCTCTGGGATTACATTTCATTTGGCTTAGTTTAGGTTTATGAAACAAGTATGATGAATGCCCTTTCCTATTTTGAGGTGACAAAATGTAGGTATAGAGTTCATAATTACTTGGATTTCTCTGAATCATGTATGACAAGTTACCTCATAATTATTGCTCTTTTTTTTTTGCTACATAAGATGGCACGTAAATATCAAATGACATTAGAATGATAAGGTTTGAATCATCAATCAAACCAATCTAAACAAACAAACATATCTAGTAAAATTTTATTTATAAGAGAAACTACTGATAGGGTCTGAGAGGATGGGAAGAGGGCTAAGCTTTCCTTTATCCGAGATGATAATAAACCAATCTAAAAACAATTATATATATATGCACAATGTCATATACATATCAAGATATTTTCCTGAAGTCTTCTTCATTCTACCTAGACAACATTGAAACAACCATGATAAAGCTTTAACTCCTCAATCATAGCTCTCCCAATTGGCATCATCTGAAGGCCATATCACTGTCTCCATGAGTCGCTCACGCATCAATGCCAAATTCTGGTCTGATAGATCTTTATACATTGCAGCATGATCCACTTTCTGATGTACAAAAAGACCACAATCATGTGTTTTTTTTTTAAGTGAACAAAATTAAATGACACCATTAATTTTTTCATTAATCATTTGATAATCGATACCTTAATCCATTTTCCATAGAGGTGAAGACGAGTCACCATTACTCTTTCTGCAAGCTCATGTTTCTCCTGTTGGAACAAATTACACCAATAAAACAAGACAGTCTTCCTTGAGAGGTAGCAATAACCAACAGAAAGTTTTATTGATAACAAGTCATACAGATAGAAAGATTTAGTAATTGCACTCAAATGCTTAGAACCTCCAAAATCAGTTTTTTATTTGAGAAATTAGATAATACAATGGGTCACTTTTATGATAATAGTGCCAAATAGGCTCCCTCCCTCCCTCCCTAAAATTTTATGATATCAACATTCCACTATAACTCATGTCTACTAGTTGTATCCATATGCTTCAATTCATAAACACCTTTCTTTTAATTAATAAAAAATTAAACGCCTTTTATCTTGATTTGATGTTATTTGGATAAAACAGATGCAACTCATATGGCATGTGACTGGATTTTTTTCCCATACAACATAACAGTTCAATGGTAACTTTATAAACTTGCTAGTGAATCACCATGTATACCTTTTGGAGGACACGAAGAAAGCGCTTTCCATCGTTAGGTTTGTTTGTCACCACAAAACTGCCGTCGCATGTCAAATATATTAAGAAAACAGAAAGTCAGTTTTCAAAAACCACAAACCACTTGAGAAATAGAAGAAAGATGAGAGTCACTTACTCATAAAACCAACGGTATTCAGTCGGGTTCATCTCATAGAGTTGGTTCATAACAGTCCTCACGGCTTTGTAAGTGAATAGATTATAGAGTTGCTGCAAGAACAATAGAGTTTTGGTCATATAACTTTTATTTGTTTATTCCCATTTAGTTCATGATTGATTTGCAGGTAGACATATCTATCTGTTCTAGAGCTATAAACTCAAGCTTCTAGGAACAAAGCTATAAAATTACTATAGAAAAACAAGGGGGTGTTTGGAGACGCAATTTAAAAGTGATTATGTCATATTGAATAATCGAATGAAATAGTAAACTGTAATAGAACAGGTTGCAGAACATAGTGTTTGGATGTGCTTTACTGCAAGTGACAATAATCAATTTCAATACACAAATCCAAACACCTGTAAACTTTGTAAGACTTTTACAAGGGGTGAATGCATCTTGGCTTGGAATTTGAACACAATTTCTACAGTAATTCAATTACAGAACTAATGTAGCTTCAATTTTCAACTCAACAAGTGTGATGGTTTACTTTTCAGGCCTTTCTGATCCATTCCTCAATTAAGTATCAAAACATAAATTAATCAGCACTAAAGATTGAGCTTTTCTGGATTTACAAACTTGGATCCTTTGTAAAGACTCCAATCATGAAAAAAGTCAACAATATTTGAACAAATTATAGTTGGAGCATAACTTAAGAGATCATAACAACATGATATATGCTACTTAAATAGCAAAATGTCAATCAATAATTTAACAATCTATAAAATTGTATAGATAATCTTGGCACATAGGACTATAAGAGTCATGGATCATAGGGTTTTACTGTTTTAGGTTCCTTAACACATAACTTTTTTTTAATGGTAAACCCACACAGCCCTTGAATTCTACTCCTAAAATTCACCTAATGCCCACACCTAATGGTAAACCCACACATAAATACACAAATCTATATAATTGAGTAAAGATGGGGAAAAGAAGCAAAGATTTAAGAAGTTCTTACTGCTTGAACATCACGAAAAGTGTCATCATATTGTCCACCAAGTTCATTGACAACCACAAGACCTTTAGATTTCCTCTGTTTCTTGGAAGAAGGTGTTCTTGCAGAGTAATTTGAGTGAAGGAAAGAACTTCTTAACTCCAATGAACCAGGAAGAAACAACTGCTTTTTACCAACAGATTTATGCTCATTTTTTGAGTGATTCATATGAGGTTTTGATGTCAGTGAATCCACACACAAACATGGTGAAGTGTGTGAATCCATAACTGACGAACCAACTACAGATATGCCCCCCACCATCCTTCACCCAAGAAAACAAGATCTTAATGATAAAAATTTAAACTTTTTTCCCAAATCAGAAGAAACAAGAATCTTTATGAAGAATCAAGAGACACCCAGATGAAAACTGACAGAAATATTTTGTGGGTGTGTTGGAAAACTGAAGATTAGTGACTAAAAACCAAGATTCGGGATGATTTGGATGAAGAAATGGGTGGGTACAAAGCGAGAGAAGATTCAAGAAATGTGAAGGAAAACAAGTAGTTTTTGAAGAGAGTTTGTGGGAAGGAGAAGCTATGACCAGAAATAAATATGAGGCCCTAAATTCTCCAACCAACTTTGGGTTCTTTTTTGGAATGCTTGAATCTTGAAATCAAAAGTTGGAATTTTGTGTCCTGCTATTAACGTGTCTGGTCAGTTTGTAATTAGGACAAGTGTAGGGTCTCTTGTGTTTACACAGCATGTGTAGAGTTTTAGCTTTAACTTGTAAAATTGCATTTAGAGCATGTTACTTGTGGGGAAGGTTACCTAAGTTCTCTTTAGTTCAACTACTTTCACCTTTGATTTTTCTCTTACAATAAGACGAACATCTCTAACACAATTATATCATTGTGATGTCTTTATTATATCCGCCATAATAACTAGTAGCTAGTAACTAATTCACCAATTGACTTGTCAAAAACTCATTTTCAAAAAGTAATAAGTCAATAAATACTTTTACTCAAAAGGGTTTTTGAACTCAAATAAGCACTCTCGAATATACCATAAGTCAAAAAATATAAAAATGACATAAACACTTGTGGTTATTAATTTAAATATGGTACACAAAACAATTATGTAACTTCTTAATTCTCACTTTTCCACTCCATCTAGTCTACTCGCATTAGGTACATATTTTTATTATTGTTCCAACAATTCTATCTTAAAATTGATTATATATTAAGGGTTGGGTTCTATAGAAAACCAATATTTTATAAAAAACCAAAAAACCAAGGAAAAAAATTATTTTTTTTAAACTTTTTTTATATGTTTCTTTCATGATTTTAAGAATATTGGAAAAAGAAAAAACTTTAAAAACGTTTTCGAGTTTTTTTTAAAAATAAAATAAAATTCGAATTTTAGCTTGAAATTAATATTGCACTATGCAACAATAATATAAAAATGGTTTATGAATGTCAATTCTTTGTTTTTTACATTATTCGCATAAACCACATTCATATTTAAGTTAAGTCTCTTGTTTTTAAGTAGTTTTAATTATAATGCATTATGCAATACTATTGGTACTATTGCATGATGCAATAATAAAAAATCACTAAACTTTTTATTTTTTAAATTTTTTTTCCCATAAATAAAGCTAATAAAATTATAGAATTTTTGGTGAAATTATTTTTAAAAAATATTAATATATGAAGAAGTTATGGAGAAAAAAAGGTTGGTTTTTTGGTTTTCTGGATAATTATTGGTTTTCTATAGATCTTTCCCCTATATATTAAAGGCATCCTATTTTATTTTTATACCAATCTATCTACGGCATACACTACAAATACACCGATTATGTTCCTTCATTTTAAGCATAAAACATGTAAAACCTAACACCAAAAAGGGGTTTTTGGTAGGATAACATGATATTCCGTAAGTTAGATTTGGAAGTTGTATGTCGCTTGAATTCGTTAGAATGGTTCATTGAATTAGGAATTAGGTTGGTTGGTTTTAGAGTTGTGTGTAGGACTTGTAATCCTATTTAAAGGATGTCTACTTTGTATTTTAGATCCCAAAATTAATTGTAATGAAGATTTTTAGTTAAGGAAATTCCTTTAGGCATTTCCAAACCTGTTATGTTCTTGAGTTTGTATATGATATCGATTGTCTCCAACAACTGGTATCAGAGTCTAGGCTCGTACCGTGATTAGTGGGAAGAAGAAAGAAGCCTGATTTAGTTGCGATGGAAAATTATGACCAGAATTCTAGTTCAGCAACCAGATTTAAGTTCAGTGACCAGATTAAAGATCAGCCACCAGTAATTGTTGTTTAGCGACCAAAATCAGATTTCGATGACCTGATTTCCTATTCAACGACCAGATTTATTTTAAGGAAGAAGATTAATTTGTCAAACATGCAAGCAACCGAATCTTGTGTGGAACATTGAAGAGGATAAGGTAGCAACCCACCAAGATAGCCTGTGCGAAAGTGATCGGAGAATAAAAAGTTATGTGGTAGGCGAAGAAGAAACCGATTAAAACGAAGTTTGTGTGGTGTTTAATTGAATCAACGAGACCTGTATGGTGTAATCCTGTGTGGAATCGATTGGACCAAAGTGACATGTGGTGATCAGCGAAACGAAGAAACCGAGGAGAAGAGAGAGAGGGAGAAGAAGAAAAAAGAAAACCTCTTCTTAAATTTGATCGGAAGCAAGGCAATGGGCATTAATTGTTTTCCCACACATTGCAATAAGAGTAAAATAAATTAATTAATTATGGTGTTGTGGGTATTGCAGGTGTTACGATCGAAGGGAATGAAGACCGACTAAAGAAACCAAATGAAATTGGTTGGTATTTCGATGGCTTTAGACAGCGTTATGGTGGCTAGAGGTGGTGGTGCTCAAACTAAAAGTATTGAACCCTGATTGTGGATTTCCAGTCATATAGCCAAGGAAGGTGAGAAACCTGAATTTTCCCATGCTAAACCCGAATCTTGAAAATGAGAAGATAATGAAGGTTGCTAAGATTGTGGCTTGTAAGGGTAAAAACTTGATAGAATAAACCAAACAAATGGTTGGTTCAAAAGGGTGACACTAATGTCATGAGGGATAATGTGTGATGACCTATCATTGGGGTCATGTGACAACCTAATTAATATAGGTAGTTAGGGTAAATCAAGTATCGTATTCATGTGGAGCATGTGATCAGCGTTATACATTCTCTTTGATTGTTTAAACTAAATTAACTTAAAAACTAAGAAGTTTAAAGTTGATATTTTTTAAATAGAAAATGTAAATAACAATAAATAAAAATATGATCACACACAGGGTTCAGATTAGCAATGGATAATAAAACCTAGTTTGATTGCGCAAAAAAAACTGTCATATAGTCATGACTTGATTATCTTATTTAATTTGAAAGTTTCACACAAGACCAAGGAATCTGACGAATGCTACTTAATGGTTCGAAATCGAACAAAGGCTCCAACTAAGATGTTGCCTTAGTGCGTGTCAATTTGATATAAATAAAATTTATAATTACTTAAAAGTTAAGTCGACAATTAACAAGTAAGTAAACCAAAACCAGTCAAATAAATCGGTAATCAAAATAAATAAATTAAGAGAAAATCACCAAAATGATCAAGATGATCAAACTTTTTCACAAAATAACCTTTGACTTTTAGCCTTATCACCAGTAACCCTATCTATTTAGATCCAGATTGAATTATGCAACATATGCAAAGATAACTAAGAAGGCAAGCTTTATGCCTTCATAATAATGATTAAAAATTCTATGGGGCCCACAAACCAGCCTATCAGATGTCAACACGCGTCCCAAAAGATGTAAACATAGACTTCACCTCTCTTTTGGCGGCCCATCAGAAGATAGGTAAAAGCTAAGTTTATTCCTTCTGAAGAGAGAGGTGAATGCTAAGTTTATACATTCTAAAGAAAAGTGAAGGCTAATCCAGCCGCTGGAAGAGAGGTGCATACTAAGTTTATGCCTTCTGAAGAGAGGTGAAGGCTAAGTTTATGCCTTCTGGTACATATGTCAACATCCAATAGGCCCCGTAAAAATTTCTAATCATTAGACTATGTGTAGTTGGGGCGAGCCCCATAACGCCCAAACACCACCCCCATTGGGGTTATGGGGCACCATGGGGGTTATGGCGTGATAGAGATTGCACCATATGCATCTGATTGGTCCATCACTTGATTCTCCTTTGTAATTGGACCATACTTTTTGAAGGGTTTTAAAAAAAAATTAGTACTAATTGGTAATAATGAAAAGAGGGTTGGAATTATGACTACACACATTTCAGTCATAACCCCGCTTTTGCCGATTGGACCACCACATGCATAACACCCCTCTAGGGAGTTATCACTATAGACTTATTGGGAAAGCATAAAACTTACCTTCTTAGCCATCTTTACATATGTGGCATAATTCAATTAGATCTAAGTTGATAGGGTTATGGGTGAAAAGACTAAAAGTTAACGGTTATTTTGTGAACAACTAAACATCAATATTCAGAACCTTAAAATAACTTCTACATCAAGAATATTTAGCCGATCATCACAATAAATAAACCTAATGTTATCACCATATGATTAACCCATTAAAATTAACCAACTAAAATGTTCATTTTTATTATACAAATTAAAATAAGAGTAAATTGCTATTTTCATCCCTATGGTTTGCTCAGAATTGCCAATTCAGTCCAATAGTTTAAAATTTGTCAATTTCGTCCTTGTGGTTTGAAAAAATTGCCAATTCAGTCCAAAATATTATAAAAGTTTGCCAATTTCGTCCTTGTAGTTTTGCAAAAAATGCCAATTCAGTCCAAAGAAATTGCTGGTTTTGGACTAAATTGACAATTTTTGCAAACCACAGGGACGAAATTGGCAATTTTTAAACTATTGGACTAAATTAGTAATTTTGAGCAAACCACAGGGACGAAAATGACAATTTACTCTTAAAATAATAAAAACAATAAAATAGAAAATCACTAAAAATCCCCTTTTTCTTGTTCTTATCTCTCGTCCAAAGCAAAAGAATGAAAATTCTTGTTTTCTCGTTTTCTATGCCCTTGTGTGCATAGCGTTGTTGCCTTACTTTTATTTTTCATTCTGTTGACTTCTTGTGGCCCAAGCCACGTGGATCATCATAGCCCATTTCCTATTTCATGTGAATGAGCCCATATTGTCCTAATTCATGGCAACCCGCGTGATTCTCCAACCTCATTGCTAAACTCTTTTAAATGTTCCATATGTTTAGAGGTGTACAAAGAAACTGATTCACAAACCGAACCGGTATAAAAACTGGAACCGGTTCAAGATAAAAACCGGTTTAAAGAAAACCGGTCCGGTTCGATTATAAATTGGCGGTTCCCCATCGATTTGGCATTCTCATTTGACGAACCGGTTCGAAACCGGGTTGTCTCCGAAACCGATTTAGAACCGATTTGGAACCAGTTTGGAATTGGTTTAGAAACCGGTTTATTATAGATATATGCTTTTCAAAATTCCGATTAGCTACTAATCCCTTAAATGCCATTAGTTGTAAATTAGCTGGATTCTAATGAGATAGTCTTAAATTCCCTTAAGTCACAATGTTAACATTAATGAGATTAATTGAATTAGCCATTTATTAACGTTAGAATTTAATTTTTCTTTTACAATTCAACCTATAAATTATTATAAATAGTGGGTATTTTTTATTAAATCACACAACTTTCTACTCTTGTATATCTCAAAATCTCTTATAATGCTTCATCATTTTCAGTTAGGTTTTGTTCAAGCTTTAAAAACTTTATAATGTAGTTTTAGCCAACTTTTTTCTCTTATATCAAGTCTTAAACTTTGTTTAGTTAATCATTTGAAAGAATAAAAAAACCGGTTTTTTTACAAACCGGTTCAACCCAAACCGGTTTCAAACTGACCCGATTCGGTTCTGTAGGTTTGAGGCTTTGTTGCTTCAAACCGGTTCATAACCCGAACCGATTCTGACCAAACCGATTTTGACCAGAGTTGACCAAATCGGTTCCGGTTCACAACCCGAACCGGTTTGTAAAAAAAACCGGTTTTGTACACCTCTACATATGTTGTCTTTTGTTATTGGGCTAAAGCCCAATTTGAGTTTGACTTTCATCTATTTGATCTTCTTTAGTTATTTAGAAAGGTACAATAATAAACTTAAACTAATTACCTATATACACATGAAAACCTTGATGACACTATAAATAGTGTTGAGTAGTGTTTTTGTCTTTTATTTTAATTGAGAGTGGCTACCGTGTTTTTATTTGTTTTTTTTTTCAGGTTTTTGTTTTTTCATTTTTATCACGTTAAGATATTTTTTCTCTTTTGCAGTTCCCATGGCAACACGTGAGTCCTCGAAAACTAGTTAGATACGATCACAGTCCATTCTAAATATATGTATTTGAGGTCATGGACAAATTAAAGGGGGTGTTTCGTTCGTGCAATGTAATGGAATTTGAATTGTAAAAGTTTTTTTTAAAGTTGTGCTTAGTTGGGTTATGAACAAATTAAATTGGATTAATTTATTTTAATTAATGGATTTAAAGTGTTAAAGTGTTAAAGTAAATGATTTCTAAGGAATGTTTAAATAGTACTAAATTCCAGTGACTAAAAGATTTCATTGTATTTCAAATTCCTACGTTATCGAACTAAGTACAATTTAAAAAACTTTACAATTTCAATCATTACATTCCACGAACAAATGTCCCCTATATAAAATATAAAATGGTGTCTCCTCTCCTTGTAATCCGAAATAACACGAACAAGAAATTTGCCCTATACATAGAGAAATATTCCCATTTACTACAACCAAGTTAGTTTCTTTCAATAAAATGTTTGATATAAAATCGTAGATGCTAAAGAAAGCTTCACAGAAACCGAAGTTTTTGTAAAATAAAAATTGAATCCATGAAAAACACCAAACGAATCCCAATTAAAGATTCAAGTACATGTGCACGTGTGTATATTAAAAATATGTAATTACAAAATTGGGGTATCCTAGGCCTTTTACGTGTCGTATACGACTATACCCATAAACTACTTCTTCCTATTTAAAAGGTTTATATTTATTTAGACTATTAAAACGTGAGTTTTTATTTAAAAATGGGTAGGTAGTATAACAAGTTTTAGGATTTTATATTATTTATCATACCTACTAATTTCTTTTAAAAGTTGAGCTACACGTTTTAAAAAGAGAATATATGTATCATAACCGAATCATTGTTATAAAAAAAATCATAATCAAAGTCTCAGTTTCTTAATTGTCATTGTTAGGGGCGGACCCATATGTATTTGATCGAGGTCAACTGACCTAACTCGATTTTGAGCTCGTAGTAGAACTAAAAGGGTTTAATTTCCTGTCCATTATCATTAATCACAAGAGATTATATACAAATAATATTTACCACTAATATCCCTATACTTAAGGATATTTACATATGAACAATACTATCTAATACACCCCCTCAGTCTAAGGGGGAGGTCCACGGACACTTAGACTGGACCGAAAATCTTCAAACAGAACGCGAGGAAGACCTTTGGTGAAAATATCAGCAAATTGGTGTCGAGAAGGGACATGTAAAACTCGTATCTCCCCCCGTTGAACCTTCTCACGAACAAAATGAAGGTCGACCTCGATGTGTTTCGTGCGTTGGTGCTGAATTGGATTATGAGACATAAAGATGGCACTCACATTGTCGCAATAGACAATTGATGTGCGCGTCGGATGGCGGCCAAGTTCGAGTAGAAGGTTCCGAATCCAGCATAGTTCGGCAACAACATGGGCTACACCGCGATATTCAGCCTCAGCACTCGATCTGGAAATTGTGGACTGGCGTTTCGAAGACCAAGAGATTAAGTTGTCGCCAAGATAAACGCAATAACCAGAAGTGGACCGGCGCGTATCCGGGCAACCGGCCCAATCAGCATCGGTATAAGAGACCAGAGAACCAATGGATGTACCATACATATGAAGACCCATGTGAAGAGTGCCCTTAATGTATCTGAGAATGCGCTTAAGGGCATTGAAGTGACCAACCCGGGGATCATGCATGTGAATGCAGACCTGCTGAACGGCATAAGAAATATCTGGTCTGGTAAAAGTGAGATATTGGAGTGCCCCTGCCAAACTCCTATAAAGTGTGGGATCATCCACCGGCGGCCCAGCATCGGAGGCAAGTTTGCCATTAGTATCAACTGGGGTATGACATGGGTTGCAGTTCTCTAGTTTAGCCCGTTGAAGAATGTCCTGAGCGTATTGGGCCTGTGACAAAAATAATCCGTTAGCATCTCGCGAAACTTTGATGCCAAGAAAATACCCAAGTGGCCCTAAGTCCTTCATAGCAAATTCCCGGGATAAATGAGCCATGATACGCTCCTTCAAGGGAGCGGATGAGGTGGTGAGGATGATGTCATCCACATAAAGAAGAATGAAGGCCGTCTCAACTCCATGCCTGAATATAAATAGAGAATGATCACATAGGCTGTGACGAAAACCAATGGTGGTGACAAAGTCCGTGAAACGCTGGTACCACGCCCGAGGTGCCTGCTTGAGCCCATATAATGATTTCCGCAACCTGCAAACATGGTTAGGAAACGAAGGATGACGGAACCCCGTCGGCTGATGCATGTACACGGTCTCGTCAAGATTGCCATGCAAGAAGGCATTCTTGACGTCCAACTGACTAATGTCCCATTGATTAGTCAAGGCGATGCTGAGAACAGTTCGAATCGTGGCCGGTTTAACCACCGGACTGAATGTCTCCTGACAGTCCACTCCCACCTGTTGAGACCTGCCATCACAAACTAAACGCGCTTTGTAGCGCTCAAGAGAACCATCAGCCTTTAGTTTATGTTTAAATAACCAAATGCATCGAACAATATTCATGTCAGGGAGGCGAGGGACCAACTCCCACGTCTTATTATCGATAAGAGCAGTAAATTCGTCAGTCATGGCACGGGACCAAATGGGGTTGGCTAAGGCTTCAGTGGGTGATTTAGGTAGGGGCTCGATGGTGGTAGATGTGTGAAGGTTAAGGCGTTGACGCGGACGAGAAATACCCGACATGCTGCGAGTGTGTATCGTACGTGTCGGGGGGGGGGGGGGCGGAGGTGGCGGCGGGGGACTGGGGTTTGCGGGTGACGGGGCTGGCGAGGGGGTAGGAGACGTGGAAGGAGGGGTGGATGGGGGAGTAAGATCGGGTGAAGGAACAGTGGTCAGTGGGGGTGAGTGGGCTGTGGTAATCGGGGAAGGTATCTGGGCCGAGGAGGGCTGGGCCGAGGAGGGCTGGGCCGGGGAGGTGTGGGGCTGGTGAGGTACGGGTGGGGGAGTTGGGGGAGTTGGGCCAGGAGAGGGGGGCTGTTGGGCCTGTGTTTCGGAGGGAGAGGTCGGCTCGTGGGCCTGTTCGGGTGAAGGAGCCGGGCCAGAAGTGGACGGTTGGGCTGGGGTAGTCCAAACCGAGGGATGTGGGTCAGACTCACCATCAAGAAAGTGGTATGTAGGAGAAATCGACGTGAGTGTTTTAAAGGGAAAAGTGGTCTCATTGAAGATCACATGTCTCGATATGATGATTTTACGAGAGGCGAGATCAAAACATTTGTAACCCCGATGATTCTCGGGATAACCAAGAAAGACACAAGGAGTGGACCGGTTTTGTAATTTATGAATGGTAGAAGCGGGAAAAAGGGGGTAACAAAGACAACCAAACGTGCGTAAGTTGTCAAACACGGGCTCACGATGGTAAAGAAGGAAAGTGGGAGAGAGATTATTTTTTGTTTTAGAAGGGAGAATATTAAGAAGGTAAGTTGCCATTTGTAATGCATGATGCCAAAAAGAGGTGGGGGTAGAAGAATGACTAAGAAGAGTCCGGATGACGTTATTTATGGTTCGAATTTTTCTTTCGGACTTCCCATTTTGAGATGATGTATGTGGACAAGAAAATCGAAATTGCATTCCAAATTTGGCACAAAAATCATGAAAGTTTCTATTATTATATTCGGTGCCATTATCACATTGAAATGTTTTAATGGGACGAGAAAATTGGGTTTGGATTAGAGTGTGGAAATTAAGAAATATAGAGAAGACAGAAGACTTTTTAGCAAGAGGGTATGTCCATAAGTAATTTGTGAAATTGTCTAAAAATAGCACGTAATATTTATGACCCCCCGAGCTGAGGATCGGAGAGGTCCACAAATCACTATGAATAATCTCAAAAGGAGAACTAGTTCTAGAAATTGAATCATAAAATGGCAACTTTATTTGTTTCCCAAACACACATGATTGACAAAAAGATGAACTAGAAACATTGTCCACATTAATGTTATTACGATTATGCAAAATACGAATAATAGAAGATCCCGGGTGACCCAACCGGGAGTGCCAAAGATCATGAGATGATGCCACAAACGTTGATGGTGAGATGGAATGAGGTAGTTGGGGCGGAAACGGGTAGAGCGGCCCAGTGCTGTTAGAACGGAGGATAGGTCGCTGCGTCCGGTAGTCCTTCACAAGAAACCCAAATGCATCAAATTCAATGGAAATATTGTTATCAGTGGTTAGGCGACGAACCGAACATAAATTTTTGATTAGATTTGGGGAAACAAGAATGTTTTTCAAGTGTAATGGTTTAGGGGGGTTAATGGTTGTATGTCCGGTTCCGTGTATGGGTATTTGGGACCCATTGCCAACGACTATTGAATTCAACCTGTTATTATTGACATAAGAGGAGAGGGTACCTGCCGAGTGTGACATATGGTTGGTAGCACCGGTGTCCAAGTACCACGTTGGGTCGGGAGTAAACGTGTTGTTAGCGCCAACATAAGCTTGATCCACGTTGGTAGGGACAAAATACGACTCTGTAGCAGTGTAAGCCTGAGGAGCAGGACCAAGTATACCCGGGGTGTTGGAGTGCGCTGGACCTTGACGAGGTTGCATGGCACGATAAACCGGAGCAGTGGGGTACGGCACAGGAGCGGGGGCCGGTACCCACTGCCAAGAGCCTTGCGGCTGGCCTGGAGGGAAGAAGCGTCCACGAGAGCGGTTGTTGAAACCACGGGGCTGATTACGGCGGCCCCTGTGACCACCCCGGTGACCGGAGTCAGAGCGCCCACGGCCCAAACCTCCGGCAGGAGGCTGTGCAGGCGGCTGATGAGAGGGAGCCAGCGCCGCAGAGGGCGGCTGGGAGGCATCAGAAGGCTGTGCGGCGGCGGCGTGAAGGGCCGCTGAAGAGGCCGCTTGTCGAGCCTTGCGGCTCTCTTCCAACAGCAGCTTGGATCGAGCCACAGAAAAGTCTGGTAAGGGGTTGGATTGCTGGATTAACATCGCAACCCCATCATAGCTTTCATTGAGACCCGCTACAAGTTGAAGGACCATCCTTTGATTGGAGACGGGACTATTGACGTTGGCAAGTTGATCTGCAAGCTCCTTCAGTTCCTGACAATAAGAAGAAACATCTGCAAAAGAATCAAGTTTGGTGGAGATAAATTGATTTTCCAAACTCAAGGCACGAGAGGCCTCGTTGTCTTTGAACATTGCCTGAAGCAAAGTCCAAGCTTTACAAGCAGTGGTATCCTCCTTCATGATTTCCTGCACCAAATCAAGAGAAATCGTGCCATAGATCCATTGTAACACAACGGAATCCACACGTGTCCAGAGGGCGACATCGACCGGAGGAGGCGTCTTGTCTTTTTCGGTGACAACAGGAGTCAGGGGGGCAGAATTCTCAAGATGATCATAACAATCATAGGCCTTACAATGGATCTTGAAGAGTTCCTTCCATGTAAGATACTTGCTTGTTTTGCGTTCAAGAGTAAGAGGAAGGAAGTGACGGATGTTTGTAACTGTGAGAGCAGGATGAGTGGAGGCCATTGATGAGGAAGAAACAACGATGAACAGAAGGGGAGGAGGAAGGACAGCCGGCGGCTGTGGTAGGGTTAGGGAGGGGAGAGTCGCAGAGATGGAGAGAAAGTAGGAGGGAAAGGATCGTATTCTGCTCTAATACCATAAAAGGGTTTAATTTCCTGTCCATTATCATTAATCACAAGAGATTATATACAAATAATATTTACCACTAATATCCCTATACTTAAGGATATTTACATATGAACAATACTATCTAATAAGAACGTCTTTAAAAAAAAAATTTCAATAACCCAAACGTATATATACAAGTGATCTGGTGGAAATTATAAAATTATCTTCTAGCCTAATTGTAACCCGAGTTCAATCCCTCATTCCTGCTTATTTTTTTAACGAACCGTTTTCTAAAACTTAAAAATACAAGGTCAAATGGTCATAGTCCTAATCCTCTAATAGCTGTTATGTGATAGTTCAGAATCTTCAGATTGTTCAAATCAAAACCCTAGAAAGGTTAGATTTCTTCTAATCTTCCATTTGCGAGTTCGGGTTCTCATTCCCTCTAGCTTTCAATCATAATAACAAATCAATTCAAGGGATCACTAGGATTCATGTTATTTCTAGGCATGGGGATCTAACTTATAAATCATAACATGTTTAAGATATGATTTGATAAATTGGCCATTGAAATATTGTTCAAAAGATTTGAAAAAATGATAAAATTTGAAATGAGAGAGTTTTGATGGGGGATGAGATATAGTTTTTGACATACGAAGTGAATATAAAGAATTGGTAAATATACTAATTCAGTATGTTACAAATTCATCAGGAATATCTTAAATTTTAAGAGTGCTAAAAGAAGTAACCCATGTAAAAATAAAAATAAAAAAAATAGGACCCAATAGCAGTATAACACAAAATACATGTCGGTTGCAAATAAATATATGTGTAGTAAAATAGTTTCTATAATATAAAAAACTCTAAAATTGGTTGCGGATCGGGTGCAATATTCTGCCCCACATTAAACAATCGCTAATCTTAATGCACCGTGATTTATTAATGAGCTATTTTTTAATCTGCTAGTTGCATTTAAATTTAAAACTTCGAACGTCACTAATATAATACATATTTAATAGAAGTTTGTCGTTAGTCCGTCGTCACATATGTCCAATTTTTCAAAATTTTGAAATGTATTAGAAAAAACTTGTGAATTGCAAATGTAGTCGGTTCTGGTTTGGTTGCAATTGCAGATTGAGTCCATTTTTTATACCTTGCATACGGTGGTATACGTTAATTGCAAATGTAGTCCAGAACATTAACTCGGTTAGAGAATTTTTATTAAATTAAAGGCATTTTAGTCTGTTTAGTTGATATATAAGTTATTAGTGCATTGTACAACAACTTAATTAATACGCATAGTTAATTACAAAAGAATAGTTAAAAGTTAAGAGAGACCCATCGTCGGCCAATGCTTAAAAGTTAAGAATAGTTAAAAGGTCCTTGTTTATTTTTGGGGCAATTGCATGTCCTTCAAACTTAAGAAATTATATATTTTCACAAATCATGGTTAAAGAATATTGTATGTTATGTATTACAAATTAGAAACTAGTGTTTTGAGAAAGAAAAATATTCTATGGTAAGCGGATATATGCAATTCTTTTTTTTAAAGGGACTGAGACCACCTGAGAAAAAACTAAGACGAAAAGTTATTTTTATTCAAAATCAGGTTCAGTTTAAGAATCGGTTTTCTTAAAAAAATGGTCAGTTTAAATTTATAATAGTTCGGTGTTGAAACTAGTTTTATATCAGTCTGAGTTAAAATATATTAGATTGAGACCCGCTAAGTGATATGAGAATAAGCTGTGAATGCTTTGATAGAGTTTATCAGTTTAATATCACTTTAATCCTTTTTTATTTTTTTAATATTCTTTTTAAAAGACTGAAGTCAATTTGAGTTGAAGTGAATATGATTTTAAAAACCAGGATTAGGTCACGTTTGAAACCGGGTTTCGATTTCTAAACCCATTTTCTACATCTCTAAATATACATTTTATTATTGAAATTTTGAGATAAATTTCATCGACCATTTGACATAGAAAACTAGCAACCGAAAAAGAAAATCGAAAAGTGAGACCGCTAAATCCGGGCAGCGGGCAGGCCGCACGACCCAAGTCCCTATCAATATATACCCACTATCGCACAACTAGACCCTCTCTCTCTCTCTCTCTAGAGTTTGATCTTGATGCTTTTTTTACGCGTATTTCTCCTTCTTTCTCGTACCTAGGGTTACTTACTTCTGGTTTTCCAACACTTGAGAGCAGATTTAGAACCGAATCTTTGTTCTTTTTCCTTCAAGATTCCACTCCTGTTTTTCTTCAACAGGTTTCATATAAACAACAAGCAGCACAAATAGAAGTACTTCTTTGTTTGTGGGCTTTATAAAGCACTTACATCATCTACCCACTTTTGCAGTCAAAGAATTCATTTGGGTTTTGTTTTCTAGAAATGGTGATTTTACTCCCCCTCCTTTTTATCCAATTTTAGAAAAGATCTCACTTTCTCTCTCCTATCTCTCTCTCTCTCTCTAAGATTGTTTCATATCTGCTTTCATAACTCAAGATCCTTTCTTTTTCTTTCAATGGCTCCATCAAGAAAAAATGCAAGAAAACCTACAAGAACTATGAACAACAACAAGAAGAAGAAGAAGCAGCTTCAAGAGACAAATTCGATGAATTCGATGAAGCCGTGTTCTACTGATGATGATTTAGGGGTTGTATATCCGATATCGGATGTACAACCCCTAAAGCAAAGAAGTACCAGATACCGGAGGTTGTAACATGCCCTCCGGCTCCGAAGAAACGGAGACTGGTTTCGAGTTGTACGTTGATAAGAACACCGATATCTTTCTTTGATCCTCCGGATATTGAGGTCTTCTTTGCTTCGCATTTGGCATCGATTTATAAGCATGTTCATACCCATGTAAGATGATCATCATATATCCTCTAGCTAGCAAGTTAATTTAGTTTCTTCGGTTAGAAACTCTTAAAATTATTGATTAGCAGTTTTCTTTTCTAGTTTTCTTTGTTTTCTTTCTATGTTATTTTGAATATCTATGATGATAAGAAAGAGTGCTAGTGTAGTGTGTGAAAAATCAAGTGTGTGGGTTTTGTCAGAAGAATTAGCATTCAACTTTGTTGAGGTTTTGAGTTTGTGTGGTAGGGTATGAACATGATGAAGTTATGCTAGCTAATTGTAATACTAACTTTTTTAAAGTTTGAGCATGAGTGCAATGTATGGTTGATTGGTTGGACTAAATTTAAAATTATTGGACTTTGAGTGAATATATGTTTTTTTGTTTTTTTGTTTTTTTTTTTCATTTTCAAATCATGTTCATCTTAATTCATATGGATTCTTCTGTTATTAAATCTATAACCTTGTCATTTATTGATACAAAAATCATGAGAGGCATCCCGACCACAAGATGAATTTGTTTCAAAAGAACATGTCACTCTCAAATTCAAAAGGTCATTTAATTTAAAAGTAGAGGTTATAACCTTTAAATTGTCATTTGACGAGGAAACCTTAAACGACCGTTTAAAAGAACAGTGTGGGATTATATTTTACAATAAATGTACATAGTGTCCCTCTAATTAACCCATTTGTATAGACTTATTTTCATGAGAATCTACAATGCTAAGGTGACATCCTTATCTCAAAGTGTCATCTAATTGTCACGTCTTATTTTCACTCATCTTTCAAAAACATCCACTTTCTCTCTAACACTTCGTTAGATTTTCACTCATCTTTCAAAATCATCCACTTTCTCTCTAACACTACGTCCTTATTCAAACATCCATACGTTAGTTGGTGCTCTTACTTATGATGTATGTGTCGACCTTAATGTCATGGACCAGTATCTTGTGATCTCTGGTGTAAAGTTTTTTCAAATAAATACAAAACATTATCACATTATCTACATATATAAAAAGGTTACTAGGTGATACACAAGATTTAATTTCAAAGAGAGATATAATATAGGTGGGTGACATTAGGGAACCTTATTGTATGATGAATCTTTTTGTACAACATCATATATATATCTAGACATACTTTATCTGTGTGGCATATATATATATATTATATGACTCCTCACACAATGAGGCAAGCTTACATATGTAAGGAAACCTTTATATCGATTAAATCTTGATGTATGTGTCTCCATATGTAAGGACCACCATACACCCAATTCACAGAACTTTTGAGGCTTTAATCAATGCAATGCAAAAGACTTGTATAAAAGAGGTTTTCTTATTTTCCACTTCTGAAATGCAGAGTTAGGAAAAGACATTAAAAGCTCTATCTCCATCTCTTGTGAACCCTATCCTTCAACCACCCCACCCAAAAGGCCAAATTGCCAAACTAACCCCTCCCTCTTTCTTAATTATTGAGGAACTGCAAAGGGGCAATTAAATGAAAGAGATAGAGGGTAAAACAGTAAATTTACATGAATACTAAACATGGGTAGGGACAATGGACCTAATTTGGAATGTTGTTGTTTACAATATGGGTTAAGTAAGTTGAGGTGAGATCATGGTGTCAGATTGATGCTATCTATTTGTCTGTGTTGAGGCCAACATGAAAAGTGGAATCCAAAGAAGGGGTTTTGTGTTCCCACTGGTCTTATGAGATTTTAGCAACTTGTTAAAATTTCATTTTCTTATTCTTATAATATATCTTGATTTAATATATATATATATATTACCAAACTTTTACCTATTAATCATAAGTCTGTCTGAAGTAACTTGTTATCAAGAAGAATAGAATGAAGAAAACTTCGTGAACGAAAAGTTAAAATTGGGCTGGATAAAGAAGTAAAGAAGTTGTTAATTTGTAACGAATTGTCTAAGTAATTCTCTAACCTAGAACTCAATATTTGAGTTAGTTATGAGTTGAAGAAGAATTAAGTTAATCGTAACAATTGTCTAAGTAAATCTCCAACCTAGACACTCAAGAATATTTGAGTTATTTATGAGTTCAAGAAGAAAGGTAGTTGCAATATGAAATTAATTAGTAGTTGTGGCCCATACTATAAGAATTAATACATATATTAACACCCTCCATTTATGTTTCTCACCACTCTGATGAAGGACTTCGATCACCATGGGAGGTGGGCCATTGTCATCATGTAAAAATTAGGCGTGAGAATGGAAGCCAAATTATTAAATTTTTTTCTCAAATCGGTGTAAAAGTGTAAATGGAAGAAAGAAAAAAACTCAAACTAAAATGGATATATCATATATAGAACTTGTAGGTGAAGATCAAATAATTGGAATATGAGAGCAAAGGAAGACATAAAGGGTAATAGAAGCCTATGTTGACTCTTTTGGTGCTTCATCTTTTTTATCAAATTTTAATAAAAAATTATACGTAAATTTTTTAATTGACACTATAAATTAAACTGATTACATTTTTATCTTTAATTTGAGTGTCTTGTTATTTTTTAAATCGAAATATATATATAGCGGAAAAGTCAAATGATCATAGCTCCCCTATTCTGTGAAAAGCGCGAAAATTGAAATCAAACGAACCATTATTGAGTTTTATCTAAGGGTATTGAAACCGGCTTGTCAAAGCCTAAATAAGAAAGTTCTCATTTTGATAGCCTTACCCAAAGTCCACAAATTTGATTATTTATGCTGACTTGCACTGGGGACTTAGTATAACACTTGCTTAATGATTTAAGATTTTCAGTCTAGATATGAAGTTTTTAAGCAGTTTTTTTATAAATTAAAAAGAAAAGAAAACTATATAGTATCTCTCCAACCTTTCCGATGAATCATTTTAAAGTAACTGTTTTTTTTGTTTTTTTTTTTCCAAAAATTAATGAAAACAGACAAGTGATTCAAATAGCTTAAGAAACTGATAATTTCTTTGAAAGGCTTTACAATTGTTTATTAAAATTTTAAAACTATAAGCGATAGCTTAATAGTAAAGTGATGTTTTCTCAACTAGATAGATAGTTATGAATTCAAATCCTACAAAGTGAAGGTGTAGTTAAATTATAGATGATGTATCCTTGCTTTTTATAGTTGTACCCTGGTACTGGTGTTTTTTTTACACTGATTGACGATTGTTGGAATTCTAAAAGTCAGAAGTTACATATTCTGGTAGGCTCGATTTGTTCCGGTTCTTTGTACTTCATTGTGATACATATTTTATATTTTTGCATTTCTTAGTCTGCTTTTAGCTTTGTGTTTGAGTAGATGTCACTTGCTAATTTAACGTTTGTTTAATGATGGATTGTGGCAGTAAAGATTTGTTCTATACCGATCTAAGCACTTTCCTATTGTTGCTCTTTAACTATTGTTTACTAATCTATGATTTTCTATACAATTAATGTGGTATTGAATCTATGATATCTTGGTTACTTAGTAATCATGTTACATATGAATTGCAATGATGATCTGTGTCTTACTGATCTAAGCTACAAACGGATTTTATTTGTGGTTTTGGATCTATAGTATATTTGTTGCTTACCAATCGGGTACATATCAATGGCTGTGATAATATATGATGTTCATAAATGGCGTTTATAAGATTGGTGCTTAAGTGTGTATGCTGAAATTTGACAGTGATGATTTTTTTTATTCTTTGAAATCGGTTGTAACGTCTATACACATCGATTTCAGGTGTGGCGGAGAATGTGTCTCTCGCAGTCGATATCTATGATGTACCTGAGCCATTTGGTTTGTTTTCTTATCATAGCCATATAGATAACTAATTTGGTGTGCATCTCGTGTTAAGAGGAAACATATGGGGCAACCTATTTTGAATAGTACCCAAATACTCTCCCAAATTCACACAAATGCGTATTTTGTTTTTCTTAATATATATAATATTAGGATATATCTCGCGTATTATATGGACTAAATAATTTTTTTTTAAAAATAGAGTCCAATTGATAATCATTTATACTCTTCTTATTATTGAAATTACGTATTATATTACATTAAATATGTAAATAGGTGTTTTGTCCGTGATGTTTTCAATTATTGAATAAATAATATATATAGACGAGTGAGTGAAAATTAATTTTTTAAAATTTTGGCTCTTAAAAATAAAAGAGTTGGAGTAATATTAAATGATTTGAACGCACGAATAATATTATGTTAAGAAAATAAGCCGACCCTGTCACAACACGTGGTTTCATATACTAGTTATATAAAAATATATATATAACACATCATCTCATAATATGCAGGTGCTCCTATAAGTAACACAAAAAGAATGTGTCACGAGAGTAGCAAATTAACTATTTATAAAGATATCATCTATGAAAACCCCCTTTTAAAGATCACATGAACAAGAATACAACTAACTATTGAATTTTCAAGGGAGCATGGTTTCTAATATGATAAATCCTTATTTTGTAATGTAACAGTTATGAACTAATGACCATGCATTAATGCATTATGGTTGTTATCCCATTATATAGAACTTAGTTAACTATGTATGAAAACCCGATCCTACCAAATTTTGATTATATGAACCCAGAGAGAAGTTCACGTAAGAAGTTTATGCAAAATAAAAAAGATAAGGAGGGCAAATCTGGAAACATGCATATTTTTCACTCCCCCCCCCCCCCAATTATTAAAACGTTTATAACTTTTACATACGATATTATTTTTTTATAAAAATTTCACCATAAAAACAAACGTTTTTTATCTTTAAAACCCATACAATATTGCTATATATATATATAAAAAAAATTGTGAATGAGCTGAACATATAACACAACGACCTGAACATATGACACAATAACACAACGACTTGAACATATGACACAATGACCTGAACATTGTTCAGATCATTGTGTCATATGTTCAGGTCATTGTGTTATATGTTCAGGTCAATTGTCTCATATGTTCAGGTCGTTGTATCATATGTTCACGTCATTGACATAATTTTTTTATTTTATTTTTTATATAGCAATATGGTATGAGTTTTAAAGATAAAAAAACGTTTGTTTTTATGGTGTAATTTTTATAAAAAAATAATATCATATGAAAAAGTTATGAAGGTTTTAATAATTGGGGGAAAGAGAAAAATGGGCAATTTGACCAAATTACCCCTCCGTGTACTGACCATTTATTTTTTAGTTTTAATTAAGGGATTAAATCTGGGCCATTGATCATCAGATGCTAACGGAAGAGAAGGCTTCTTATCCTTCTTATTTTCACATAACTTCTCATTATAACCTCACTCTATGAATCCATACACATTTATGATATGTAAATGAACTTTTTTTATAGAATAGGTACAAAATCAAGACTAAATATGTAAAGAATATTCATTTACCCATTCAAGAAATAAGAAAAGTATCCACATCATATCCACACCCTTTGTACAAACAACAAATTTCTTAAATAGGTTATATTTGTAATATCCTATAAAAATAAATTATATGAAGAAAGAATTGGTCTAGAAGATGCTCTTGTGTATCCTAATTAATAATGAGAGAACAATCATAGATAATTGCCGAGTTTACTAAGTTGTCACACTTAGGTCATGTGAATTATAGGCTTCTTATTTCGTTGCTTTAATTATAATTATAATTCATAATATGGTTATATAATCCCTTATCTCATTATGACACATACTATGCATAATACAATTATACGTTTCTATCAATCACTCGTAGTTTTAACTTTTAGTTAGGTGTGAGTTTGTCATTTGTTTTTTTTACGGTTTTCAAACAACAAACCAACCTTGGAATGAGGATGATGACTAAATCAAACTTTATTTTCATTTTAAAGAAAGCTATACATGATCATATGGATTGATATTTTCTTTTACAAATGGTCACTTTCATCGTACTTACAAATTATGTTTTCCTTAGGAGACATGAATTATCATATTCTACATATATATATATAGCCTTAGCCTTTTGATTTGATTCCCTACTTTAACTTTTGATTGGTAAAAGAAATTTATATATGGCTATAAAACACAACAAAACATTGATACCTTTTAAGGAATCCTAGGTTGCCCCAGTTTTTCCACAAAAGAGAAAGGGATTAGAAACACCAAATAAGTTGTCTCAATATTTCTTTAACTTTTGGGTCAAACCATTTATGGCTTATTAATAGCTAGAGGGTACACCCATATCCACCAAAACTTGACCCTTAACTCATGTGATCTTTTCTTTGAACTAGAAATTGCGATGCGTGTATTGTTGCGCAGTTTGTTACGGTTTAAATGTTTAGTATGTTATCAAACACACGTTGTTACGGGATTTTAAGCACCGTTTCACAATCAAATAGATTTTAAAAACAGCATGGGGAGCACGTAAAGAGAAATTTATAGTGGTAATGCAACTCGGTTATAAAGAAACTGTAACAAAAACCCTTAAATGTTAAAAGGAAACAATTCAAAAAAGCCACTTGTAAAAAAAAGGTTATATTTTTATATATAGGGTTGAATTTTGTATATAGGTCTAATTTAATTTATAGCTTCTTGTAGTGCTACAAAATCACACATGTAAATTCTAATTCTAAAGCGATTGTTTAATACGAATCTTGAACCATCAATAATATCAGGATACCATTAAATTGGAAGTCATTTGTTGTGTTATCTCTAAGTATAATCTGGTTTTAAAAGAACGAGTTTTACACATGATTTCTTCATTAACTTTTTGTTTTTAGTTACCAATTTATAGTCTTCTTATGGTGGCATAGGGGATAATAATGAGTAGTGAGAAACGAAAAAGGCTAAGGGAGATTAAAATTTGACACGGTGGTAGACCCAAATCCAGGGGGATCGCGTCCACCCTATCTTTTGTCATTTGTGAAGGAAGGTAGTAAAATTTATGAAAGAATTTATATTTAACAACTCCTAAAAAGAATAATTTTACATTTAATATTATCTATCTATCCATTGCGAAGGAAGGTAGTAAAATTTATGAAGGAATTTATATTTTAACAACTCTAAAAGGAATATTTTTACATTTAATATTATCTATCTATCCAACTAACATAATAATATAACATTAATCAGTACAAATTCTACAATTCTAATAATTGTTTAGTCTTCCAGGATATTGGAGTTTAAATTTTGTCTGTTGTTTTACTTTAAAAAATGAAAAAGTGATAAGATTTAAATTGGGCACTAGTATACTTGCAACCTTTAATCTAATTTAACATCCCTATACGTCACAATAGGGTTATATACCGATGTGTATATGGTTAAAAATAGAATTTCTCCTGCCAGTCTATTGTGTCAGTACAAGGAATATTCAGTCATACGCCAGGTTTAGTATTATACGAGGCCGTATGGGGTTAATACTGGACGACATGTCAGGTTGATGGTGTCTTGTCTAGCAGGTTATACGCGGCGTATAGCCCTATACGCCGCATATAGACTTCTCCAGTTTGAACCTTAAATATCAAACGATTCCTTCATTAATCCATTTGTTGCAATCCATTTCCCCTTTACCCTCGAATTTTAAACATTCACCAGTCATTTGAAGTGATACTACGTGTTAGATACTACGTGTTAGCCATGCCATATTAGGACTCTCTTTTCGGTGGAGACTCTTCTTCTTCTGACCCAACGTGGGTTCCAAAAACAAACCAGTTAATCATTCAATTACTTCTATGCATTTTTGTATTGATCAAAAATACTAGTCATTTTGTTTTCGAATTATTATGATAGCATTCAATCATCTAACCAGTCGATTCCACAAACGTAAGAGGGGCTATTCGATTTGAACAAGGCGAGACATTTCATGAACTTGATCTGATTAATTATGTTGGTTTTATCAAAAAATACTAATCATTTTGTTTCTGAAGCAGGATGATCGCGTTGAATCGTGTAACCAGTCGGTTCCTGAAACGAAAGAGGGGTCATTCGATTTGAACCATACAAGATATTCTCATGAATTTCATCTGATTAATTACGTTGATATTATTAAAATAATAATCATTGTTTTCTTTTAGGTACCTGAGTAGTACGTCTACAATTCACATTCACCGGATTGGACACAACTTTCTGAAGTCGGTTTATGGTTATGACGGTCAACCTCAATCGAACCAGGAGTATGTGTATGGTCAAGAATCATAATCTTCATGGTCCCCTAACTTTGGTTCTGATTATGACTGTCAATCTCAATCCAACAAATGGTCCCCTAACTTTGGTTGTGATTATGACTGTCAATCTCAATCCATCAAGGAATATGCGTATGGCCAAGGACCATAATTTTCTTGGGCCCCTCACGTCGGTTCTGATTATGACGGTCAATACTACAACTTCGGTTGCAGACCTTCAACGGTTCCTTTTGCAATGCTCGACAACTTATCATCAATCTTCCGACTAGGAACCACTCATCTAGCAATTTAACATACCTAGGGCTACCTAGTGCATAGCAAGAATGACAAGATAAGAAAGACTCCTATAGAATCTAGGAACCTGCTAAGATTACTAGTTCTAACAGCACATTAGACAAACACACTTCTATCAATGATCTAGACTCCTTTCGAAGCCTAACCCTAG
Organism: Deinandra increscens subsp. villosa; assembly: GCA_039602395.1. Lineage (NCBI taxonomy): Eukaryota > Viridiplantae > Streptophyta > Magnoliopsida > Asterales > Asteraceae > Deinandra > Deinandra increscens. The sequence goes on from JBCNJP010000010.1 coordinate 111,427,841, forward strand.
GTTAATATCAACCAGAACCTTATGACCGAGAGATAGAAATACCAAGACACGGGGGTAACTACATCCTATAACTTAATGAAGTAATGCCACTAGAGAGACTTAAAAAAAAAAACTTCACCAAAAAATTTAGGATAAAAATGTGACCTTATGGACAGTAAAGACTAAAAAACAATGGTAGTAAACAGATAAAATCCAGAAAATTGAAAACAAAAAAATGGACCTTATGAACAGCAATCAACAATTGAAAATCACCTTCCTTCTCTAAGACTCCCATTGTTCATAACCTCTGACAACATTATGGGTGATGCCATGGACTCCACACCAGTTGAGGCTGTTGTATATGTACCACTAGTTGTAGTTGTAGCTGTACTTGTAGTAGTCATGGTAGTATTTTCAGAAGAAATAGGTTCTTCGTCACCGAAAGTGTTGGAGATATCATTAAAATCCCAATCTGTCAAATAACTAGGTTTTGCTGTGACGGGATTTATTTCAACGTCGCCTGAAAGCATGGCAATCACACGTGACATTGCTGGTCTTAACCCGGGTGATGCTTGAACACATATAAGGGCTACACCTATCATGCGGGTCGCTTCTTGTTCATCAAAAGATGATAAAGATGGATCTATGAGCTCCATATGTCGGTTGGTTTCGTGTAGAGTCCATGCCTGAAAATACCATAAATTCTTTTGATTATTACATATGAAATTAAGGAAATTATATTTCACATTAGAAAACTAGCGTGGTGATGAGACTCCATACGGTTCATATAAGAAGTGCCTAAATGTAATATATATTTTAACCCTGCTAGTCTTGGCTAATATTATTTTTGTAAGAAAAAATGGATTTAGATAATCCAAACTATTGCATATTGACCAACAACGATCCCACCAAAAAAAAATTAATATACAGTCTTATCTTTATACCCTATTTTTTTTTTAATAATCCTTCCGTACATCTCACTAACCGCCGTTACTATATGCTGACGTGGATTCCTTAAATAAAATAGTTGAGATTATTGCCGGCCAACAGGCAATAGTATAGATTATTTAACTCCATTTTTCTTTTCTTTTTTAATATTTTCCACGTAAGCATATAGTAATGGCGGTTAGTGGAATGGAAGGAAGGATTATTATTACAAAAAAGTTGATGGGATTATTGCCGGCCAATAGGCAATAGTTGGGATTATTTAATTCCATTTTTCCTTTTTGTAAATAGTTTACTTGTAAATTTGTTTAAAAGATCACTTCCAGTTTTATATGATCCCATATGAACCAAGCATATATGAGCCCATACAAGCCTATATTGAGTCGAGCTGAACCAAAACTCAAGCTTATATGAACCATATGAGCTGAACCACTACGAACAGAACCAAATATCGAGCTTAAGGGACGCCAATCCCAAGCATCAGCTTTTCAAGCCATGGGCCAAGTCCAATGCTACTTATTTTTCATGAGCAGAGTTTTGAGCAAAGCAAGCTTCGGCTTGGCTTGGCTCGAATACATCTCCATATCATCTTACCCACTGTAGCAGATACTTCTGTTCAGGATCCAGTTTTTCATCATAGTTGGGCCTCCCACTAAGAATCTCCAGACAAACAACTCCAAATCCAAAAACATCAGCCTTTGACGTTAAATGCCCACGCATTGCATACTCAGGTGCAAGATAGCCACTATATAGGATCCAATTTATAAATCATTAGTCAGTTATTAAATAAAATTTACAAAAAGATAGCCACTATATACGCCAACCCTTGAAGGTTTTATTTCTTTAACAAGGCTAGAAGAACTCACATAGTTCCTGCAACCCGGGTGCTCATGTGAGTTTTCTTATCATCATATAATTTTGCTAATCCGAAATCTGATATTTTGGGGCATAATTCTCCATCAAGCAATATATTACTTGCTTTCACATCGCGATGCACGATTCTAGGTCTTGATTCCTCATGAAGGTAAGCCAGTCCCCTTGCTGTTCCCAAGCATATATTGAAGCGCGTGGACCAGTCAAGGTTCACACTGGTTTTCCCTAAAAGATATGAAGATATTTAGATTTTGATATTATGGCTAAGATCACATAGAACTGTTTTTTCAGAACTAAAGATATGGTGATGTATAGGATAACATATTTTATTTCTTCCACGTTCTATTGGTTACACAAGTTGATTATGGGTCAATAAGTTCCTTCAAGAGGAAAATAACAATAGAACTAGAGTGGACAAAATGAGTGGGTTGAGTAATGGGTCAAAATAGGTGAGTTTTTTTGTAGATGTTGAAACAGGTATGGGAAGATCCAGGCGGAATACTTTTATCTCACAAGTTTTAGTTTTTATAAGATAATTAGTGTGTCAAATGCACCTACAGAGCTCATATTATTTCAGTAATAGTATAAAGTTTCCAATAAAATGATTTGGGAGGTTTTACACATCAAAGTTACGTTTTTCCCATTTTTCGCGTTCCCTTTTAAACTATCGTTTTCTATTTACCTGATTGACCAATTAAAAATACAACATAACACGAATGGACCTATTATAAAGCTAATGAGTCAAGATTGCCATTCTAATAAGAACAATGGAAAAATGCATGAAGATTAACTATTACTTCCTCCGTCCCAGAATTAATATTCCATGAACAAAAAATACGCAATTTAGGATATAGTACAACTGATGCAGCTTTCAGTTAGCAAAAGTCTATGTTACCTTTAGGTTTTAACACATTAAGATACTGAATGATTTGGAAAACTTGCAAGATCTATTGATAAGAGTAATTAAGGGTAATATGGGAATATATACAATTAAAACAATTCATTTCTAAAATTTGGACGATTATTTTCAGACATGTGAAGTATATTACTAAAATATGATCAAGGCGTATAAGGGTTCACATACCAAAGAGTGCTTGATCAAGACTTTTATTTTCAAGATACTCGTAAACCAAAAGTCTTCTAGATCCTTCAATACAAGAACCATGCAACTTGACAAGGTTCCAATGTTGGACAGCTGAAATGGTTGAAATCTCTGCTATAAACTGACTCCTTCCATGGTGTGATGCTACTGACAGTTTCTTCACGGCTACTACACTTCCATCATTCAGTACCCCCTGGGACACATTATAACTTGTTATTAACCAAAACTAAATAGCAATTATGAACCTTTATTTTTAAAGGTGGGCTAGTGGAGTGAGGGCCATAATGTTTTTGTGTTGGGGGCAAATTGCATAGACTTCAAATTTACACATTGAGGCCGAAATTCACACAAGGGTATCTCTGCCCCGACCACCCCTGAACCCAACCAAATCAGATAATAACGAACCTTGTAAACAGGTCCAAAACCACCCTCTCCGAGCAAATTTGAACTGCTGAAATCTGCAGTTGCAGTTCTCAGTTCCGCATAGGTATAAGTTTTTACTTTAGGCCCCATTCCAAGAAACACTGTTAAAATGGAGAAAAAATGTTAAGGACTCCGTCCAAGAAACAAGTATGAAAATAAAATCTAATGAAACTAAAATCATTACCGTCCTCTTCTGCATGTTTTGATCTTTTCCTTTTCATGTACAAACCAAAAAGTAAAAGCAGAAGGCTCACAGACGTCACGCCTGCCACAATACCAATGATCATTCCAGTTTTGTTTGAACTGCTGCTATTAACTTTGAAATCTGTTTTGAAAGAAAAAAGTAACCATCACTAGAATCAGGAAAAAAAATATATGTATGTATAAAAATAAAAATAAAATAATATGCATACTATTCCATGTTTGTTACCAGGAGAAACTCTGAGGGCAGAAATTAAAGGTCCGTAATCTCCCTGTTCAGGTATGCAGCAGGTTCCTTTCCCAGCCCAAAACAGATGAAGTTCAAGATAATTTTGTGTCACAATAACATCAAAATCCTTTACAAGAGCTCTTCCAATACCACCTGCCTCCTTTGATATATCAAAATCCTTCTGTCTACGATTTCCCTAGAGAACATGAGAACGTATTTAAGTCGCCTTTAAAGAAAAGAAAAGGAAAAAATAACAAATATTGAAGTCAGGTTTTTAAACATTTGAGGCCATGTAGTCAAACTTCTTTTATTTCTAGACGATTTCAGTTTCCTAATTTTCCAAGATAGAGAAATGAATCAAAAGTTCAAAACAGTTATGGGATAGAAAAGAATTATACTTTTTAGTGCGGTTCAGGTTGGGTTGGGTTGAGTTGAGCTCAGCTACTGATTTTTCTCCATTCTTACTTTTTATATATAATAGTTATGATTACTAATAATCTATAATATGATTTAGGAGGTTGTACGCATCAAAAGTATACTTTGGGACATGTGGAACCTGTTCGGCGGCTTCGGCCAGTTCTCCTTTTAGCAAATAGAAAATGTTATTTGACCCCTATGAGAAAAACCCAACCTAACTGATACATTATTTAGTAAATGGGTTGAAATTGCCACCTCTAGAAGATAAGATGTCTCAAATGATGTGACTGGACCAACAGGAATTAACTGATAATCAAGATCGTAAATTTTCATAAAAAAAGGTAAAGATCTAACCTGGATGTAAATATCAAAGAAACGCCTCCCATGGCCCTGCCAGGTGCTAGGGGTTCGGTTAAAAACGGTCTCTGCAAAGAAAAGGCTTATAGTATATGGCCCATTTACCATCCCTAAACCATAGTACCTCAGAGAGCCTGGAGACTTTCTAGAAGTTCTGAAAAGTTCTGGATATCTTGTGTTGTCGACTTGGGTTGAGGTGGATGCTATAAATGATGGGTCGGTTCGGTCAATGACAGTGCCTCCGTTACTAACTGCCCATTTTTCTTGAAATAAATAATAGGAAGCTGGTCCAAGGGTTGTAGAATTCTCAGTCTCGAATAATATGTTGTTGAGGGACCTCATTTCGGAGCCGCCACACTTGATTGCAAAGCTGGAATCTTTAGGTAGCAAAAAAGACCATCATCAATCGCCATGTTATCATTTCTGACTGAATTTGATAAATTAAAAATTCTTGGAGGATAAATGATATCATCTCAAGCGAATGATTGGCAAATAAATAGAGAAGCAAAGAATGTGATAAGACCCGTAAATAAAGAATATAAACCAAAAACAGAATAAAACAAACAATTTAGTTAACTCAATGTTCCCAATTGACACCATATCAATTAGCAATATTCAACATAAAATGAATTACAACCCTAAAGCCCCATTTATAGATTTCTAGATAAGAATCCAAACTTGATAAAACTCTATTTCCTATTTTTGTTTCAAACAAAACCCATTGTAGGAAAAGTAACTTGCTCCCTAAGTCTTACCCATAATTAAATGGTTATTTAATAAAATATACATCTAATAATCAAAATAATAACTTTGATAATTGAATTATATATCATAATGCATTTGATAGATGTGCAGAGATTCAAAGGACTTACAAGGTGTCGTGTTCCTGTTGCAAGGAAAGCCTCGCTGAAGACAATTTAATCCTGGAAAAATACTGCAAATGGAGATGCAATTATTCAAAATAATATAGAACACCACAAATCAGAATTGAATATACCAGCTATTGACTTAAGACTTCCCTTACACGCCACATGAAAAATTATAGCATATAAACCATAGCCCATAAGTAATTAGCATCAAACCTAAGGGTGACCTTCTGTAAATATAATTGTATCTTAGGCGGTGTTTGATTTGTAAATGAGAGAAAATGAGTACAGGTTTGGAACAAAAAGTGTAGAAAAAACTTATGATTGTTCAAGAAAAATTGTTTCTTTTACAGGTTGGGATAAGAAATGGAACTTGATTATTAGTACTTCAAATAAGAGAGGGGGAAGCGGAGGAGGAGGGTCCCACCTAATTTGGAATGGATGATAAATGCCACAAAAGTATGGCTCTCAAAAAATAACAGCCTTATGAAGGTTAGAGGAATTAAAAGGCATAAGTATATGAAGCATAAGAAAAAGGATCAAGACCTGAGGAAAAAAATTGATCAGCTTGAGTGATCATTATGGCAATATAACTTATTTTTCTTGTAAGATTTTGCCAGAATAACAGTAAATTATGTCTCTGGTTCTTACAAATTGGACCGATGCAGTAAATCTTAAAAGTTTGTGTATCTGACGTCTAGAAGCAATGACCATACCAATTACTAAATGAAACGGATATTTTAAATGATTACCTTATGTTTGTTCTGTCAAATTTAAAGTTATTAACCACCAAGTTCCTGAAATAACAAGCAAACATTTCAAATATAAAGGGTATTAGCCACCAAAGTTTTAAGCCACTAAATTCCTGGACTTTGAATTGGTGAAGTAAACATACAATTGCAAATTAGCCGTTGACCATGTTGGAATCACCCATCGAGGAAAAGATCCTGACAGTTGATTGTAAGAAAAATCTCTGAAACATAAAAGTTCATAAGATTATGAGAATGAAAATCTTAAACTATTGCTTAAAGAATGAAACTCATGCAAAAACACAATATTTTTTTCTTGTGTCACTGATTAATCTTAAGAAATACAAATGCCAAATAAATGTGTTGTAATCAACTTACATGTTCAGAAGATTTGCACTTTTGTCAGGAAGAAGAGAACCAGACAAGCTGTTGTTTCCAAGAAATCTGACCACATTACGCATCATAAACAACTTCGTATAAAAAGAAAAATAAATAAACAACTTCATATAAGAAAAACAATCCCATTTACCCAGTATTGTATCAGAAGGTTGAGTAATAACTTACAAAGAAACGAGGGAACTCATATTCATGAATGTTTGTGGAAGTGAACCATTTAAATTGTTGAAGCTTAAATCTCTGCCAAAGAGAATAAATAGTGCATGAAATACAGTAGTAGAAATGTGATACTATAACATTTACTGCCTTCTAGAAAATCCTGAAAAGTTTATATATTTAACTTTTGCATAAGAACTTACAGTGTAACTAGGTTTCGCAATTGAACAATGTCCGCCGGAATGGGACCAGAAACTAATGCATTTCTTATAACTCTAGTCAAAACATCAAAAAAATGGTTAGAAACTTGGTATGTCTTTGAAAAATCCATAAGAAGATAGGCATACATTAAAGGTAATTTCAACCCATTTATGTTTCTAATGGGTCAAACGGATAAAATAAAATAAAAAATACTTATGAAGGCAATGGGTCAAATGTGTTGAAAGACACTGGTAGTCTTAACGCTACAACCAACTAAATCACATTATGCAAAACATTGGATTATTTTAGTAAATTATGTAGTTATTGTAATAATAATTGGCACACGAGTTAATCCAGAGGTATTAAGGGAGAACTCAACCCAACTCGTTTCAGTTTTCAACACGTACAAAAAATTTACCCAATCTAACCAGAATCAGTTTTGACCCGTAACCCAATCTGCCCATTTTATCATTGCATATCAAAGAGATCTGTGTGCCTTACAAGTCAGTTAGATTCTTTAAGCTGGTGATAAAATCAAGAGATGAACTCACATTCTGCAAATCACTTATTCGCCTACAAAAATTCATATATTGAATTATTTCAAGTAACTGAATAATAAAAGGAAGGATATCCAGAGAGAGAGAAAGCATGTAGCTCACAAAGAGGTCAAGGAGGTTAAATTCGAAAAATTAGCTGGTATAGGACCTTCAAAATTATTCCCTTGAAGTCTCCTATAAAATCAAACATCTGCGAAATGAGTTATTTATAAATTTGAATATAGAAATTGTGCACCACAACCAATCTTACTCACAGCCTCTCTAATTTTGTCCAGGTGCCTATAAAAGGAGGAATCTTTCCAGAAAATGGGCTGTCTGAAGCCCACCTGAAAGCAAAAATAAGTGATCATATAATACGTGGTTTTCACTTGCTCCAAAAGATTAAAAGAATATTCATGGGACAAAAAAAAACTAAGTACATGACACGCAAATCTGTGAGTTTGGCAAGTGTTGAGGGAATCTCGCCACCAACACCAGAACTGTCGAGGTAACTGCAAATTTTTGTTAAGATTGTATGGATTAGCTTCTAATCAGATGCTAGATTATATATGTGTGCATATATTATCCATATATTCAAAAAAAACATACAATTGTTGCATCTTGACTAAGTTTCCAAGTTCTGGGGGGAGACTGCCTGAAAAGTTATTGGAACTCACAGCCCTGAAACAAACGGACACTGTTAACCATACTAAACTATGTAAATAACTAACTTTAATTTGTACAAAAGAAAGAAGCTAATGGAAGGCAAGGAAGTAAAAGAACTAGACTACAAAATGAAATTAAAAGGTACTCACAGCATTGCTAATTCTTTAAGATTTCCAAGCTCCTTGGGTATTGTACCAAAGAATCGATTGTGGGCAACTGACCTGTTAAGATAAATCAAATAAAGGTTGACCAAGATGGATGCATTAAGAGAAAGTGTCAGAAATTTTGAAATTATATCCTTCACACAGGTATGTAGAACACAAAATACATCACTAAAGAATCATGTTGATGGGAGAATACAAGAAGAACCACATGGTAATCCAAAATTGTGATTATAACTAAAAGTGAATTACAAAGAAATATTTTTGATAAACATCCTAAACTTACAAGATCACCATAGCAGACAAATTTCCAAGGAATGTGGGCAAGGTACCAGTGAAGGCATTCTGATCAATTTTCCTGCAGAGGTAAAAGATATAAGTGATTACATTCAGAAACAATACCATCAACATGATAGAAATTGATTCAAAAATCTTGAAGAAAAATGAGAAATGCATACAATACAGCTAGATAAGTCAGAGCAGCAAGTTCCTCAGGAATAACCCCTTGCCTGTTAAGTTGACTGACTTTCCTGGATGCATAAGAATCATAAGATGACAGGTTTTAGGTTACCAAGTTTAATAACAGATAGAATTAAAATAATTTATTTAAAGGACTCATAACTATAGTTAAAATCACATGGCATAATAAAACATCCAATATCCAAACCACAACTACTAGTGCTCATAAGTGCCTACTTTTACATCCTACTATAATTAAGATATTCAAGAACCTTAATTTTTACAGAAATGCCCCAGTAAAAACCATCCCAGTGTGAAAAAAGATAGATTTTTAAGTTCAAATCTAGTAGATGTGCTGCAAATCTGAAGTCAAGAGAATAAACGACTAACAGTTTAGTAATATGGCAAGTGGAGTTGCTGTCGAAGCTACAATCACATGCGATGGATGGGTTGTTGTAATCCTCGTCGAAATCTGATCCGAGCGCTGTTCCGCTGCATGGTTCTCCGCTTATGTTCCACAGGTTCCTCGGAATTCGAACGTCCCATCGTTGAAATATTGAGTTTAACGCCCTGACTGAACCATTGTCAAAAATCAAAATCAAAACTTTTTAAAATATAAAATACGGAAAATAAAGCAAGAGATTGGGTAGCCGGACAACAAGTTGCGCCGCAACTCTTTTTTGGATAGCAAAATCAATCCTACTGAAAATAAAGTTTTTTGAGCTTTTGACGGAATCCACAAATTACCACACTTTATTGGATTTAAATTTAAACTTGAATTGTGAAACATCACATACCATATGTATAAATGCCTTTAATAAATCAAATGTTTTTTTTTATTTAAATCGAGACCCTATTAAGAAGCGGTCATATTTATCATTGTGTAATTTTGTTTACGAGGACTCAACATTATTAGAGACCATTAGAGGAAACCCTAAAAATTTAGGAAAAACCTTTATTAGCACGAACATATGACCTTAGACCGGTACACAAAACAAATACACTCTTAGAACGCATCATAAAGAAAAGCATATACAGAAGCACTTCAATACGACGTAAAACAAATATAATAGAGAAACCAAACACAATAAAAAAACGGATACGTAAACATAACAGTGTGAAAATAAACTAAAGAAACCTAAACGAAAAGAAATAAAGACAAACCATATTACGAAAGAATATATAATTAGAAGTTAAACGCTCTAAGAATCAAACCTAGAACATAAAGGTTATAAAATTACACGACTCTACCAAATACATCAATGATTTATTATGTTTACTCGTTTTTATCTACGAAAGAAACGTTTAAAGAAAACAATAATCTGAAGATGTCATTTGACATGCAAAAAAATCACGAGGCCAATCAAAAGTAACTACTATTCATCTAATACGATAAATGTATACACTATAATATAATATGTATATACTGTTGTTTAAGTACGTTAAAAAAGTTTAAAGCCAATCGAAAAAACTATAATATATGTCTCATACGAAAAGTAAAAGCTATGAAGACGGTTGATCCACACCTATATACTAGTTCCGTCTGATCATGATAACGTTTTTCAATTACTAAATCAACAAAACACAATAAAACTATTAAAGTATGTTACAAGTTGTTTAAAAGACCTTGCAATTTTTGTCGTTCTCACATTAAATTACATATCCACGTGTAAATTAAATTCATTTGTATGATTTATAGTAAACTATAATATATTTAAAAAGGACAAAATTAAATTTTATATTAGTTTTTAAGATGATAAAATTATCTTTTATAATTTGACTATCTTGATTTTTGTTTGTTTACGGCTAATAGAGATAACCCGGACCACCATGGACAATTCAATGACAAAAACATCTCACATCCGCTAAAAGCATAGTGTAGAAAAAATCAGGCTCATTGGCTAGATTCATCCAAACCAATCCAATCTAATTATATAAATAATTAATTTCTTATTTAACTAGATTCAAAATCGTTTTTATTTTATATGATTTCATTTTTATTCTATTTTATAAACTTTTGTTAAGCCTTCAAATTTATATAATATATTACCAATTAACTTTTTAAACGTTTCAATATTGCTTAAATACATATGTTATGTTCTATGCCACGTCATGATCACGCTATATTTAAGTACCATCACAAATATTTCTAAGATATGTAAACGTCATATACCTTTTGAAAATGGAATAAATAACCAACATGTGTAATATTATATAAAAAAATTAGTAATAAAAATAAACAAAAACTTGGTTGACACTTGCTAAAATAACGTCGCCAATTTTGACCTTGCGAGAGATTTGTCAAACGATTATGAACATTTTGACTTTGGGACTTTCATGAACGCCGGAAACTCATCGATATGAACAGATGGAAGAACAATAAATCATGATAACAATTCGTGCTAATTAACTCTGATCCCTAACATTTTCGATTCATTCGGTTTCAATTTAAGTAAATCGCCGAATGCAATGAATGAATGAAGTCGCTGAATCACAATACAGTATCATGATTCATGAGCTACTAAATACTAATCGATCGAAACATTTGAGAAATAAACTCAACTACTCAAGTATCGTATACTAATCAGCTTAAATTAGTGCTCGATCTAATGAAATTGAGGATGAAATCGAGAGAGTACCTTCGGAAGGATCTGTTCGAGCGGTTTGCGCATCGGATTTCTGAAACAGGAGGATGCAGAGGAGGAAGATGATGAAATTCGAAAGCGGAAGTGAGGAGAACGGCGGCGTTGGTGCCGGAAACTTGCGCCGGAAAACCATCGCATCCGTTTTCTTCCGATAATTGAGAGGGAGACAGGGGGGAGTAGGGGGAGTCTATCTGTACAAAAAAGGTTTTTCAGTGATTGAAGATTTGAAGGGGCGTTGGGGTTGTTCGAGCGGGTACTATCGCACGGGTTGACCCGAAAAAGTATTTAACTTATGAATTGTTAATTGTTAATAGCCAACCCAATTATTGTTTTATTTAATCTTCTATATTAAATATAAAAAAATAAAAGCATTAAAAATATTTAAAAAAAAGTTCTACAGTATTCCATTGAATAATAATAAAATATATATAAAAAACACAGTAATCTTCGTCGTCATCCTCAACGTCATCCTCAACGTCATCTTCAATATGAATTGTACGAACTATCCATACATGTTCTAATAAATTTGTCATGAGAGCGTTACGTGCATCTTTATTACGTATGAACACCACATTTTTCACTATTTCATCCACAGTTGCTTGTGGTTGTTCTTCCACATGTTCCGGTTGATAATTTCGACAAATCGCGTTGCATGTGTTCACCCTAATCATATTATGTGAAATGATTGGCACACATGATATCTTTTATTTTTATCCTTGGTCCGTAATCGACAATGAGTTCTCACAAAATGTCATTTTTTCTAAAGAACATCAAAGCGCCTTTCGATGTCCTTTCGTGAAGATTCACACACCTTTTAAATTACATTCTTTTTTCAATTGGTGTTCTTCTGAAGATCAGCCTTGGGTTGGAGGATTCGCAAGATGTTCTATATATTCTCCCGCAAGTAGAACATCAGAAGAAGTCGCTTCATACTCATCATCTGAAGACGAGGTATCCTCGTTAAAATTATAATGTTTCATTGAGAAAGAGGATGCCATATGTTATAAAATTTGAGGGGAGAATAGTGGTTTTTTGTTTATAAAATGAGAATAGTGAATGGTGAATCTGTATGTGTTTGAATGGTATATATGTAGGTGGAAATAAAGAAAAAAATAAATTACATTCATTCAACGGTTAGTTTTATAGGAGAGTGGACCAGAAGCAGCGCTATATACAAAACGCGATGGGTATTTTTGGCCCATTGTGTCGGGGGCGATGTTTCGGGCGCTATAGGCATTATAAGGGTCTTACCACACACACTACCCATGGTCTTATATATAACTAGTGAGGAGTTAGCGCGATGCTACGGATAACACAACTCAATAATTATAATCATAGTTGATAACTTCGATTAAGGGATAGGCTTACACATAACTAAAACATATTTTCGTTCATAGTTGATAGCTTCGATTAAGGGATAGGCTTACACATAACTTAACCATATTGTCGTTTATCGTTAATTGGTTAATTTTCCTGTTATTATCAATTAAGGGTAAGTTTTGATTATCAACATGTTTCAAGATTTAATTGTTAAAGAATATGAGGCATCTTTAATTTATAAGATTGTAAGAAGCCTTCAAACTTTTCTTGATATAATATGAGATATCATATACCTATAAGGAGACTGAAACTTAATAGCTTTAACAAAAACAAAAGAAAGACTTAAAACTTAAGACCCTTATGACATATTGTATGGTGAACAAAAGAAAAGACCTAAAATAAAACTATTTTTTTTTTAAATCATAAAGAAACAAAAAAACAAACTAAAATAAACTTTGAATCAATATGAACCAGGTATTATTCATAATGAATTGTACTCTTTTATACAGTAACTAAATTTTATTGTCTGCGCATTGCGGCGATGTTAAGACGAGGACAAAAATGAGTTGAATTGTCAGAGCGCAGCGTAAAGAAAAGACAAATAAAAAAAGACTTTGCAACGACGTTAAAAAAAACAATTGAGAAAATCGTGTGAAATTAAACCAGGGAAACCTAAAAGAAAAAGAAAAAAAGGTAAAAAGTATTACCAAAGAAGATAGAAGCCAAACGCTCAAAGCACCAAACCTAATACATAATAGTTATGTTACATGGCTCTACCAAATTACCAATACATCACCTGAGTGTTGCGTTTACACATATGGTCTGGTTAATGAGCCATGACCATGTAACCCGAGCGTGATTAACAGAGTTCACAGTCTTGACTGTGGCTCGGTAGATGATTGTTGTCGGTCTATATCTTGGGCTTGTCATGGTTACATGGTTATCTGATAGATGACACTTTTTAAGTTTTGAACCAAGAATTGAGATTTTAACAAAACTCTATGGACTAAAAAGGTAGTTTTCCAAAACAATCTTGTGATGTGTCACTCCAATCCACGCGTCGATGTATGAAAATGGTGGGGATACGTTGAGAGGTTGAGTGAGTCAAGTCCTCAATTTTCGAAAGAGACAACAAAGGATAGAGATAATAAAGCCACACGGATTCTCACCGTAAATTTTCAACCATTTTCTTTCGTTTCTTCAATATTTTTACACTTCAAACAATTCTCTCCTCTCCGATTCCTCTGCCGGTTTGCCCGATTCTAGGGTTTCGTTTCACCTTTTCCGCCGGTAATTTACTACTCCACACGCTACTTCCGATTCATTATTCCCAATTTTGTTCAATTTTGTTGTGTAATCTGTGTCTCTGCATGCTGAATTTGTTCATTTCGTTCTGAATTTCCCTTTCCGTGCATGTTTTTGTCGATTAGTTGTGTCTTTTCGTGGAATTGGGTGTATTCTGTTGGCTAATTCGAGTTTCCTGTTCCAATTTGGAAGTTTCCGGATTTGAATCCATAATCATATTTGGAAAAAATATTTTTTTTCATACAGAATTGATTGATTTGAGCTGTGGTTGTACTTAAAGGTGTAGAACTATGAGTTTTTGTGCATATGATTTGTGGTTATAGATCCAATTTGATGCTATGTGTTCTTTTTCGATATTTAGGGTTCTAATTGTTCATATATTCCAGAAATTTGATGGCTGTAGTTATGGTTATGACTTATGAGGTTGTATAATTGATCACTGTGATTAATTGTAATTACTATGTATTTGAATTTGAGGAGCATACTTTGAGGCTTAAGCCCCATTTTGAAAAGTTCATTCATTTATGTAAACTTTCAGGAATCCTGTCCTAATCCAATATGGAAACAGTTTGATGAATAAAGTTTGTTGATTTATCATACATTTGTGATTTTTAACTGATCAACTGAGGGAACATTAGGAAATCCAACATGATATTATGTGTATTTTATATATCATAAGTTGTTTGAATTTTTGTGGGTTGACTATGTGACGAGAGGTGAAACGGTTTAACGGTTTTGAATACGACAGGTACTTCTTGCTGGCACGAGTTGCATCAGACCGATGTCCACCACTGCCATGCGGCGGGCAAATTCCGCTGATTCATCTTCACAAGAACAATCATTAGACAGAGATTCACAGTCTGATGATGCTTTGAGTGAGGAAGAAGATGATGTCAACAAAGAAACACATAATTTGCCATATGTCCCTACAGGTTCCTTCCAAATTACTGTGCTAATAATTCGCATTACATCTATTATGCTGCTTTTTTTCCTTTTTGGTCTTTGATAATATGATAGGATGTGTTATTCGATTGCTATACATGTATCCTCCATTTACTGCTACAATGTCCAGTCTCAAATTTATGTTGTGCATCTTAAGTTGGCCAAATAGCATGAAAAAGAAACTAACTTTACACTTCTCCCCTATTTTGGCAACCGACCTCAATATTAGGTGCAAAACCGAAATCAACCTACAGTTTATTACGGGATTTTGTAACCAACATAATTTAAATTGATTTTACCCATAAGTTTCCGGTTGATGGCATTCCAACCACCACAGGAATTTTCTAAATATATACTTAAAAAAAATCAAGTTGGTTTCTTTATTTCCATATAAAGTCTCTAGAAATGGCTATCTGAAACAGATTTGGTTCTCTGGTTTCAAGAAACTTAGTTGAGTAGATATTATGTGATACCATAGTATAATTATGATAGACTGCCTTTTTGGATGACTTGTGGATAACTTTCCGTTTATCTACTTATGCTAAGGAGTGATGGACTATATTATATACACCAATTCTTTATCTTTGTCTTTTTTAAACTATATCATTTATTTATGTATATATATTATACATATTGATGGAGAGTTTCATTCCTTGAGCTCAGATAGCTATGGACAAGGACAACAGAATTTTCAGCATGGAACGACAATAGTTCCTAGGAACGAAGAAGCCCTTACACAGGCCCCACAACCTGAACTTGTTGGCCACACAGTTGTAAGCTTATTTGATTTTATATTTCTTGTCGTATCGGGTTCAAATTAGAGGTGGAAATTTCTTTTCATTTATATACAAATGGATCGAGTTGACTTTTGTTTTATCTCAAGGTCAAGTGAGTTAAGCTAAAAGATTTGACTAAAAAGGTAACAGGTCAAACGGGTTTAAAGTCATCCAAGATCGTTTAAAACTTTAAATGAATAAAACCTTCTAAATTAATTATTATGAAGGAAAGGTTGAACAAAATAGTTTTGTTATCATAAATGCTATTATAGTATTATTTATAAAATTGGATAAAGAATAAAAATGTATGTGATATTCTCCCTGCCCATTTCGGCACTCACTTAAATTTTATTCATTTTGGCATGAACCCGATTTGTCTGCTTATCCAACTGTCAGCGTCTCAACCGCCCATTTATTCACCTGTCGCTCATAATTACAACTTGATGTCAGTGGTTGCATAGCAGTTCATGAACTGTTTGTTATGTTCTGCAGACTTGTGCACCAAATCCTTATTATGATCCATACTATGGTGGGATGATGGCAGCTTATGGTCAGCCTTTGGTAATATTTTTATATAAAGTATCTTCATACGCATTGAATTCATATTTGCTATCAAGTCATATTCGATTCATAGTAGATCTCATTGATGATTTTTTTTTTTTTTTTGATGATTGATTAGTTGATTACTCTTGGTAATAATAAGATACATATCTGCAAAATATGTCATATATAGTTCCTAGTGAAAATTTACACATTTGATGATTGTATTTGCAAGGTTCATCCTCAGTTTCTTGATATGCACCAAGTAAGGATGCCATTGCCCCTTGAAATGGCACAAGAACCCGTATATGTGAACGCCAAACAATATCATGCAATTTTGAGGCGAAGACAGTCACGTGCCAAAGCCGAGCTCGAAAGAAAACTTATAAAAGACCGAAAGGTTGGCATTGATTACAACAATTACAAAAAATTAAAAGAGTATTTCATTCATTTTTAATAAACATTATTTTTCTCTTCTATTTAACTTGCAGCCTTATCTCCATGAATCCCGCCATCAACATGCGATGAGGAGAGTGAGGAGTTCCGGTGGTCGTTTCGCAAAGAAAGTCGAAGCCAATGCCGTAAAGCATGCAGGTGATGACAAGAACATCCCATCCCCAAGTTCATCGGGTATGAAGCGGGCCCGCTCAGAGTCCACCGAGAGTCTAAACACAAGTGGCGGGAGGGTCGATTCATGTAATGGCCGTGCGTATGACAACCAAGAAACAAGGGGCGGTATGGTAAATCCGTTTCAGTTGCACTCTTCGGAGATAGGGGCAGGGGAGGGCGGGTCTTTAGGACAGCAGTGGACAGGTATGCAATCTAACCAGGCTCCACAGAGGGCTGTTGCCATGAAGTGATGATTATGATGGTGATGATGATCTTCATGGACGGCCGGCAAATCATTCTTGGCTGTTCGGAGGGTATAAAGGTAAGGTAGATGGCCTTTTAGTGGTCTGTTATCGTTATTTTGTGGATTCTTTTTTTTCGTAGTTGTGTACAAAGTATAATGCCGTTTATGAGGTTGGTTTAGGGAGAACGGTTTTGGGTATTTTCAAGCCGTTTGAAAGTAGTTGTGCCCGTAATGATTCGGCTGGTATAAGTTTAGAATTTCATATCTGTTGGTTATGCA